>CM035796.1:5869887-6107387 GCA_020466265.1 Siphamia tubifer
GTTTGACTTATTGTTTGTTCAGTATTAATTGTCAGTCTTGTAAACACTAAACTGTATAAAACAGTAATGTGAAAAAGGATTTGCCCCCTTCCTGTTTTTTTTTTTTTTTTTTTTTTTTTTTTTAATGTTTGCATGACACACTTAAATGCAGAGGTGGAAAAAGTACTCGCATTCTTTACTTAGATCATAAACCTGTCATTCACCTATGCAGGAACTTAATAATCACTGGCAGGTGTGCTAGAAAAGGGAACATCTAAAATATACAGGTTAGTACATGCAGGAAAAAGTAATTAATTACAATTACTAGTTACTTCCCCCCAAAAAGTAATTGCGTTACTAACTGCGTTACTCCATGAGCAAAGTAATTAGTTACCCGGAAAAGTATTTTTGCATTCCTTTTTTTTAATTATTTTTTTTGCTTAAAAATGTCAAAGAAATTAAAAAAACAGTTCAACAGAGTATTCATCCTTGTTCTGTCACTTGTTACTTTGGATGAGATTTAAGATGCTTCCTTAAAAACACTATCAAAGATCTTTATGACCTATTATCAATGGTAAAAGTTAAACAACCTGCAATAGATTATAAACAGGAAATACATTTTAAATACTGAAAATACTGTAATATTTGTTGAAAGTTACTTGAATTTGTTCAAAATGTTCATATTCTTTAACTTTGCATTTAAGTATACATGTGAACAGGTAGTGATGAAATAATGATGTCTGTAAATTATTATTCTATTATTATTAGTGAAAAAAATATACAATACAATGTCCGTATATTCTTCTATTATACATTTATTTACTGAATTCTCATGAACAACAACTTATGTTACAATCATATGAAGTGTTTACACCCTTTATATTAAGGCACAGAAAACAAATTTGCAAGGAGAAAAGAAAATATTAATAGTGCAATTGTTATTTTTAACAAACAGAGCTGAAATGCGACCTTGTGACTGTGTGTGTGTGTGTGTGTATGTGAGAACAGGACAGCTGAGACTCTGCCTATTTAACTTCTGAGCAAATCATGATCGATTTCTTTTTCTTTCGTTCTACACCGAGCTAAATGCCAGCCCCAATTCATCAAATTGTAACGCATCACATTATTTCCAGAGTAACTGTAACAGTTATGGACAAAGTAATTAAGTAATTAGTCCGTTACTCTAGATGTGGCTGCGTTAGTAATGCTGTTATATTCTACTGTCTGTTATTCCCAGCACTGGTGGTTGTTGACCACTAGATTATTTAGATATATGTAGTACTGTAAATGAACTTACTTCAGAGACGATGGTGGACTGGTAGATGTCTGTGCTGTAGTTCCATCCATCCACACAGTTCTCCTGCTCCAGATCAGTGAGGTTGACGTCTTTGCCAGGAACGTATCCCTGAGCAGAAAGGGTTCTGACCACATCCAGCCTGTACCTGCTGCATCTGCTCAGCTCCTGCTTCCCATTTACCACCTTCACAATCACAGAGATGCAAAGTTTGATTAATTTCCATTGTATCAGATGTACAGCATATTAACACAGTGGCTGGAAATGCTAAAAACATAACGTGCTATTTTGTTGAAAATATGGCCCGAATTAAATGACATGATGTAATGCTTTGGAACAACCTTAATCACAGAGATGTACAGTTTAATTAATTTATTAACATTAAACCACCATTGTATCATGGGAACTGCACATTCACAAAACATGTTTTCTTGTAAGAGCCGACCATTAGAATAGAATAGAATAAACCTTTATTATTCCCTTACAGAGAAATTAATTTGTTACAACAGCAGAGAAAATGGTGCAGTAACAGGCTGCCCCCTACAGGTGTCAGGTAAAATTTCCATGAAGGAGAATTAATGGAAAAATGGCAGTGTGACTGAGCAGTTAGCATCACATTAAGTACAAAAAAAACCAGATACATTACTCAAGGTTCATGAGATGGGATTTAAACTGCCTGTCTAGTCAAAAACAAAACCTTGAACTTTGACTTATATTCAACAAAATTTAATGGATCTATTCTGGACCACATTTGCACCTTTCCTGAACATTTTATGGAAATTGGTTCAGTAGTTTGTGTGTCAACCTGCTTACAAATGAACAAACAAACAAACAAACACCTCTACTCAATAAACCTCGCTCCTTTGGGAGGTAGTATAAAAAAACAACAACATTCCAGCATGAAAGAATAAAAGATAAAAGTCTCATCTTTTATTTGCTCACCTGCACTGGTATAGCTGCTTTTCTCCAGTCTTCAGTGAGGTTGACATCAGGTACAAAACAGTGATGAGGGGGTATATCAGCCACAAAAACCAGGTTGAAAGTTCCAGATCCATTGGGCATAATGCTGGCACAAAGGAGGAAGAAGACCATCTGCTGAAAACGTCCCCACTGTCCCAGAAAAGCTACCGCCTCGCCATATTCCCTCATCATCAGATGCTCTGTTTGTGTAAATTCATCCAGTGTTTAGAATGTACAGTGATGTGCAGCTACAGTTCTCAGCTACCGTTTGAAAGTGCTGTGAACATGTTTGGCTGCCTGGCAGCAATGCCCTGCTCGTTTGTTGTCCTTCCAGTCACCTGGGATGAATGTGGCATAAGGGAATAGAATAGAATGTCATTAGTAACATTGTGCAAGTACAACGAAATTCAAGTTTCAACCCTCTTTAACCCTGTATTGTATGTATTATGATGCAATTATGGCCATTTTTTAAATGGTCTCAAAAGTGCATTTATATATATTTTTTTGTTTTAAACATTTTTGTGGTGGTTCTTTAGGGTTTGTTTCCTTACGGCAATATTGTGCAATAATGGAACAAGCCAATGTTAATTTCCAAAGGTACACAAAATTCATGAATTAGAGACCTGTTCTTAATAAATCGCCTTTTTTTTAATCATTTTTTTGACTGCACTAGTGTGTGTAAGCTTGCATGCATGTGCCTGTCTATGTGCATACATGGGGTGTGTGTGTATCCTTGTTTGCAATGCATAGCTTGTTTTGTAAAGATATAAAACACATGAACTCAGACCTTTGCTCAGATACAGAATATAACCCGTTCATTATGTAAGTTCTAAACATTATAGTAAAGGGGTCTGCAACTCCAGGCCTAGAGCACTGCTGTCCTGCATGTTTTAAATGTTTCCTTCTTCCAACACTACTGGATTCAAATGATCAGCCTATCATCCAGCTGTGCAGAAGACCAAGAATGACTGTCAGGTGTTCTGGAAGAGGGAAACTTATTTTATTGGATAAAAAGCTCAATAATATGTGAAATTATATGCATATTACAGAAAATAGGCTAGAACTTATCCCAGCTTCTGCAGATATTTTAATATTATAAAAATGTTTCATCTTTGTGAAAGCAGGACAATTTCTAGTGACTCACGCCATAACCAGTGTGAGAAGGAATGTGTTACGATACAGACGAGGAGACCCAATTGCAGATCCTTTTCCAGTCTTTATTGATCACTGGCAGAACAAAAAAAACAGGCAGTCAAAAACATTTACAAAACCCAAAAACAGTCAGTCATAAGCAGGCAAAAACACAAATAACTATATAGAAAAATCTTCAGCCAAAAAGGTGCGATGCAGAAAAAAAAACCAAAGTAGCAAAATACAACAAGTGAGGCAGGCAAAACTACGAAAAGTACAACAAAAAAATTAGGCAATCTTCTACAAATTCAAAGCTCGGAAGTACTCACGGAAACATGGACAGACAATCTGACAATGAGGAGGGGATGAACATGCCTTAAATAGGTGGAGTGCAAAATGAATGCACCTGTTCCACACAGGGCCAGGTGACAAAGTGAAAGGTCAACTGAAACAAGGGCCCAGGGGAGGTCTTACACAAATAGACCAGAAGAGGTCGGCAAAGAGTCAATGACAGAAAACAGTCTGTAACAGAATGACAGTGAACGATAGAGGGAGGTCCTGTGATGTTGTCAAAGTGTATCGTGAAATGTTTAAAATATATATATTTAAGAAATAATACATTTTAAAAGATAGGACCAATAACCCTGTGCTCATCAGGACCTCACATCTGTGATGTCTTACTATCAACAAAAGGGAGTCATTCAATAAATCATAAAATCAATCCCATTGTGTGGCTTTGTGTTTTTATTAACAAATGCCAAAAACAATGTGAATGGTGTAGGAAGCCCCCAAAGCTCTTCTGGGGTAACATCTGACTGAACAAATGTAAGTAAGTGGGTAACGATATATTACTGGTTAAAGCTGTTAAATGTTATGTAGGATGTTGTTGGTGGAAACTAATATTGGACCAATTACTTTCTTTGATCTTGATTGAAACTGAACTCAGTGAATCAATCAGAAATGAAATCCATTGAGAACTGAGGGAAGAGCAGTGGTTTTAGTGCCAGACTGGAAAAATGAACAAAGTTATAAACAAATGGTCTATAAAAGCACATTTTGACAAAGTGATACGTTTTGTGCCAAGAGTTTAGTTCGATCTAATGAATCAATCAGAATTGAACTTGTTGAACCCCGGGTTTATTCCAGCACTCCGTCTAAATGGGGTCTGATCCCCTATGGTGGACCGGGGTCTTACCCTACTAGCCTTAACCTGTGGGGATTCTACTTAGCTGGAGTTGATGCGAGACACTCGTCCGTCTTCTAACTACTGTTAATCCCAATCTTTACCCCGCTAACTCTGTTATTAGTACCACCCGGAAAGACCCGCTAGGAGCAGTAGTAATAACAGCCTAATTGGTTATAGTAGCTGTCTCTATGGTTCGTGCACTTGGTACGTGACGGAATAAAGTTTTAAGGCTAGGATGATTTGTCTAAGCCCTAGGGGTACAGAGAGTTTGTTAAGTGGAACTATGGCTAAGATGTCTTCAGAACCTTAGATGGTATGCACACATAAACCTAACATTTTACATTCATTAACATGCTATAACCCAAGGTGAATAACTCAAAAGAGAAAAGAATTTACTTTTTGTGAATTTATTGAAGCATTTTTAGCAAAGCATAGTAGGTACATAAATCACTGACAATATGGCACTGTTTCATTGGTTAAAACTTAAAACTCATAACATAATCTCAACCTGAATCTTTCCCTATCCTGTTCCTAATTCTTTGGTTGGGTAACACGTTACCGCTCTTGTAGTTGACCCATGGTCTAGTCTTTTGGATTCTGGTTCAAATGTCCCATATCATTGCTTTGCTTATAGTCCTTTGGAGTGAGGAATAATTTGTAATCCAATGAGTAAATTACTTCAAAAAGGGCGAAAGTTTAACAAAAAGGTTCAAAGTCCAAATTCCAAAAATTAAAAGTAATAAGTTCAATGTCCAAATCTGAATTAGTAAAATAATTAAAAAGGTTAAAAATCAAAAATCAAATTTAGGAAGACTTCCTTAACGGTCTGATCAGGACTGTTATTTCGGTCTTTTAGATGCTGGAACCGGGAAAAGAGAAAAAATGAGAAAAAGTCTTTCTCTCTTCTCTCCGTTAAACCCAAAGCAGGAAAAACCTGCAGTAATCTTGAGCGAGCAGTGGATCAGCTGCAAAGCGTCCCTTGGTTGATGATGGTTCTTCTTAAAGATGTTAAAAGTCTTTAAAAAGACTTTGGATTTTTGTTGTCGATCGATGTGGATCTTTGTCCTCCTTTAGGCCACCGCATGTCTAAGACTAAAGTCACACAGATGGACAGCCGTCAGCATCTTTCGGAGAAGTAAGATTAACAACTTTCTGACCGAATCTACTATGCTTCTCTTTGGGTTGTTAAAAAGCATAGTTTTTAGAAGTTGAAAATCCTCCCTGAGCCAGACGTGATGTGGTCTGACCAGAGTCCGGTAGACTTCTCTCTCTATCTGTACTTGCTCTACAGTTTTGTTCAAAAACCAATTGGCATGTAATGTGGTTACACCCTTGTCCCATGACGCACACTACTTAGGTCATGGTCCAGATGTTTCCTGTAAAAATTCCCCTATTTACTGGTTTTAACCAGTTCCTTATCCTTATTAGGAGTTGTTTTCAACTTTATCTGCTATTTGTAATTCCCCTTTTTATGAATCATGCTGACCATCTGGTGTTTTTGTCCCTATCGTACCCTTTTACACAATAGGGTCTTTCAACTAGTTACCCTTTTACACAATAGGGTCTTTCAACGTGTTCCTGTTTTTGAGAGACATGTCTCAACTTGTTCCTCTTCTTCAGAACATGTCTCATCCTGTCCCTGTCCTCTGTTTAACACTTATACTTTGTAATCACAATTGATCAACGTTCCTTTCCACCTTATCATTCACATTGATTATACAAAACACATTTTAAAAGGAATCATGTTTAAAATTACCACTTGTTCCATTCACCACATCATCACAATGGATACAGGTATGTATTGTCACACAGTTTATAATATTTTTTAGTTAATCACACTTTTAATCATTCTGTTAATTCTGTTAACCTTTTAACCCTCTAATATATAGGTTCCTTTATTCCTACTGTCTTATTTATTGATTACACATTTTAATAGTACATGATTTTACTTTAAGTAACCCATTTTTATGTGCTATAAACGCCAGGCCTAGGCCTTTGACCTCTACCCATCTTGACACCCCCTCCTAGAGGTAAAAGGCATTTAGATGGTACTCAACACTCCTGGTCATCGGAAAGGGGAGACCAATCCAGCTGGATAGGCTGGGTCGCGAAGTCGATCATGCTGTATGGATCTGGACCCCCTGGGGACGTCTGGAGACGGGCGATCTGGCGCTGCAGGTCCTCGAGTGCAGGTTGTTGAGCTGTAGGTCCGCTGCTCCTTCGTCCATCGCTGGCAGGAGTCTCCCTTTGACCGGGTGTGTTTCTCCTTGGACTTGGTTGTGGGCTGGGCATTACAGCACACACAGGTGTTGTTGGCGTGACATCTGGGGTTCCCACCACTGATACGGTGAAGAATTCAGGATGTACTGGAGTCAGGTCAGGTTGGGCCGGAGTTGATGACGCTGGCGTTGACTGCGTCGTTGTCTCTGATGCCGGTGGCCCTCTGGTCATGGCTTCCTCGAGCCCCGGGATGTACTCTCCTACCCACACCCAGCGTCCATCGACGGCGTGGGTAGTGTAGACAGATCCCCCACTCCCGAACTCCCATCTCTTGGTGTACACTGGAGCGTAGTTCACCCCCCAGAGGCTGCGGGTGTGTCTCAGCACTTCGGCAGGGTTGCAGGAACACCAGGACACACGGCCCATCCATTCAATGGTACTAATGACCTGGGGTGGCACTAAGGGGAACTGCCCGATGTGGTCATCACTAAAGATCATGCCTCGTACTGCCCAACCACAGTGGTCTCGGCAAAAACAGGCAGCGCACTGCAGTCCATTATCTGTATCCCACAGCCATTTTACAGTGGTAAAGGTTACTTTGCACTTGCGACAGTGTAGGCTTCCCTATTAAGACATAATCAATAATAACATGTTACTTGTTTGTTTGATTTTTATAAGCAGAAGCTAGTTGCGGGGCGACTTTTGTACTTGGCTCAAGAAAAATTGAATCTTTTCCCTGCGAAGCGGTTGGGAAACGGGGAGTGTGGCTGAGGTGGAGGGGATCGCCCTTCCTCAGCTTCCCCTTTAACGGGAAAAACTGCGCCATACCACATGAACCAGGCCATAATCAGGACAGTGCATTCATTTATTGACCAATGTATGATTGACAATATACCCCAGCCAATTCCCCATCCTACCACAGCACAAACTTTTCGTAGCCAAATCGCTCTACCTTTTGGTTGTAGTGCCATAGCCAGGGTGAGGTGGTAGGTCAACATTGCTGTTACAGCCAAAGCCTCCAAAGCGAGGTCTATCCACTTGGCTGCTGTGAAGAAGATTGCTACGGTGTCGGTAATCATCCAAATCACCAGGGCTACAGTAGCAATCTGGTCAACCAATTGTTTAGTGAATTTCATTCTTCCTAGTAGGTATGTTGCAAACCAGGACAGGGTAACCCCCATGTCCTTTTGCCAAACGTGAGTAACAATGCACTTTACTGTTCCCAAAATCACAGCCATGATTCTCAGCGGTTGTTGCAGTGTCCATTCCCCATGACAGCAGTACAGAAGCCAAATCGCATCAAGGATCCAGAGGTTAAGAACTGTCATTTCATTAACAGTATCCCCATTATCTCTGGTCCCGTTACTAGTAGAGTTAAGTTCTGTACTTACATTGCCCCAACGCGCAAGACCTTGAGCCATTTTGTCTGTACCCCTTCGAAGTCACGAGCTGAATGACCGCACCCTAGCCTGGCTCCAGGTTTTAAGCCGCCCTTGGCTCCGCCTTTGGCTACGCCCCCTAGTGCTAGGGTGTTGGCCACTTCCTTCCTCTTTTCCTCACTAGCCCTGCCTCAATTTTTTCTCATCATTATGATTAAAAATCTCATTATTAACGGTTCATCGTAATAAAAACTTATTTCGTGATTAAATATTTGTGATTAATTTAAGTATATTTGCTTGTGTTAGCATAGCGATTTTTCCTTATCTCTGTTGAAGACTTGAGCTGGCCTGCGTTGCTTCATGCTGGGTAGTGCCGCATTTCTTCATATTGGTGGTAGAGTTCTGATTGATAAGCTTGGCCAGGCCGGGCTGCTGCTCTTCGATGATTAGCTCCTTTCTTTGGCTTCACTGGGAAGAGAAGACCGTAGAAGACGTACCAGATGATCAGAGGTACACTGGACGTGGACCCCATAAGACACAGTCCGTTGAGGGTGACCCAGCCGGGTCCCCAAACACATAGCCATGCCATCTTTGTCTTCCATCCAGCCTTTCCTTTTCTTCGTTCTTCTGTGATTTGGGTGAATTGGTATGAAACCAATCCTATCATCACTAGGCATTCCATCAGCACATTCCACCAGTACACTGGCTCAATCCAGATGGCTGCGGCGTCTGTTATCAGCCAGCTTAGGAAGATGACGAGCCTTGCTATTCCTAGGGGGCTGCTGCTGACCCTCAATCTTCCCAACCAGAAGGTGGCGAACCAGGAGGTGGTGATGACAAGCTTGCCTCTCCATAGGACCTCGATGGCTACATGGATGATGCCTTCGAAGAAACTCAGGACCCGTAGACCCTGGTTGATTTCCCAGCAGCCGGTACAGCAGTATAGGACCCAGATTAGTTCTAGAACCACAAATTCTGTTAGTCCAAGGCCGGGAGCCTCCCCGGCACCGGGAGAACTCACGTTCTGGGTCAAATTGTTCATAATCTCTTGGGGTGATGGTGTCTTTTCAGTCACCAGCCAGCTCGCTGTCTTCTCTGGAGGTTTAGGAGTGTTAGGCTTTGTATTAGTACCAGGTAACCCCATGGGTGGGGCCTGGTTCCCTGTTGCGGGGGTGGAGTTCTATGTTTTCAGCTCGGACTAGTGGTCCTCCTCTGATCTCCTGCCCACGCAGACTTTCTACCAACAGTCTTAGTAGCCCTGGTAAAACCAATAGAATGACAAAAACCCCCAGGCCCACCAGGAGGTACGGTGTTAGCTTTTTCAGCATCCAGATTACTTCCTCAACCAGGGATTCAGCTACCGTTTCAGCCTCTCGGATGACTTCTTTAGGGATTGTCATAACACCATCGACTATGGCTTTACCATACAATTCTGCAATTGTACAGTCCTTGCCATTGCATTGTTGCCAGTGTTCATGAGGCTCCACGCAGGTGCCTTTGTTGTACATCTTATTAGGTCCAATCCATTCAAAGCCCTCTATTTCTTTTCCCTCACATAGGCTTCGTCTGAAGGCATGTCCCTCCATTCTTGTCATTTCTGCTTGGTTTACTGGTGGGACTATGCTTCCTCTTGGATTATGTCTGGTTACCATGATACCTCTCAGGGCCCTTTCACAGCTCTGCCGCCATTTAGGTGATAGCCGGATCCATCTTTTCTGTTTCAGCTTTATCGGTGTTGCATTCTCTGTAAGCTGAAGGTCACTCCGAGTCCAATTTGCTCCTTGTGCGAAGGAGTCCGGAGCACCGCGGTACCATGTGGTGCAGGCGTCTCTCCATTTGGGGAGCTGGCTGCATGGTTGTTTTGCCAGCTCTACGCGGCAGGTTTGGTCGTCCTTGTCACATTTCATCTTCCATGGACGTGGTGATAGCATTACACTGGGGCGAATCCCCATGAATGCATTCCAGTCGGCTATACCATCAGCCGCTGAGTAGACAGTTGCCACATATTGGTATTTGACCCAGTAGTTCTTAGTTAGTGATAGGCATGGTAGCACCCAGGCCTTTAACTCTGCTTCCTGCAATCCCCACCAGGGACGTGAGGTGTCAGGTTCAGTCCAGACCAGTGGCCACTGCTCCAGTGCTCCTTTAAGGGTTCCCATTTGCAGGTGCTTGGTACAGTTGTAGACCCAGCCACCGGAGCTCCAGGCATCCACCTGCCAAATGTCGCATCTTGGTGAGGCCCAACCATAGGATTTGGTTGGTTCAAACTCATAGTCCTTGTTGTGTAGTCCTTTATACATTTTCTGTACCGCACACTGGTCTATTTTGGCAAAGTCCTCTTTTGGGACAGACCATAAGTCTTCTGGTGTAGGCAGTCTCTGAATGTACATCTTTTCATGATAGGGGCCCGCCAACCAGCCGGTTGGACGGGTCTCGCTAACTCCTACTAGTCTGAAGTGGGTTACTTTCCTCTTCCATACCCATGGCAGGAACTCATTTAGCCAGTCATCAATGTAGACATTACCCGAGTCGTACGGGATCATCTGGTGGCCGGGTGTCCACTCGTCCACCATGCTGACGGGTATGTGGTGTTCCCCGTCGCAGGAGATGGGGCCCAGGTTCCATAGACATGGGTCCAACTGCCTAGCTTTGGTCTTTACGCAGATCTTGACGCGGTTTTCTGCCACTGTCGATAAGCCCTGCAGCTGGTCTGGTAGGGTGCGTTGCTCCTGGACTGTTTCTTGGTTAGCGACAGGTGGGGTGCGTTGCTCCTCGGCTGGCGGTGGGTCGGCAACTGGTAGAGAGCGCTGCTCCTCCGGCGATAGCGGGTCCTCGTCCCCTGGGTTCTGTTCGCCTTCCTCTGGGGGAGACGGGGTCGTAGGTATTGGGAGGTTGCAGGTGAGGTTTAACTTTCCCCAGAAAGTGTCAGTCTTTCGGAGTAACCTCTGGCAGTAGTGCGACTGTGCTGAGGCTGGTCGCACTACATTTTCTACCCAGATGGAGAGGTTCTTCTTAATAATGCATAACTGGGAAAAATACCATTGTGGGTCTTGTCCTTCTACTTGTATCCAATTTACTTGGAGTTCTCTCCGCTCTTGTTTCCTTGGTACTATGTGGTGTAGCACCAGATCATCTCCTTGTAGTTGCACTGCTTCGATGAAGGATCCTCCTTTGGTCCGGATTGAGTTTAGGAGGTCCGGTATTCCTTCAACTTCAGTTGCCCCAGCCGTTTTTTCTGCATTGGCTAGGTGGTGGGTGATGTTGTTTAAAACAATGTATTCTTTATCAACAACCAGGCATTCATCAACAAAATGTTGGGTGGTGATAAAAAATATCTTTTGGTGGGTTTCTTCAAATAAACCCTTCTGGCTCCAGTAGCTGAACGTGGCTACTAGGCCTATTCCTAAAAGTCCACTAATAATCTTCATGATGAGGCATCCCCTCAGTCTCCGCCGCGGGGTAGCCATGGCTAATGTTCAGTTCTTCACTGCTCCGTCTCTATATACATAGTCTATTTACAGTCTCCTCCTCCTCATACTCCATCTACCCATAGTTGCTCCCTCAGTTCTTCTTGGTACAGTTCTTTCAGAAATATGATTCGGCGTCGCTCTTCTTGTTTGGCTGTTCGGTAATCCGTGTATATTTCTTTCAAGAGGGTTGGGTCTGTGACCCTCACACTTTAGTTGCTGCTCACATAGGTAATCAGGATTGTTTTTAGGTGCTCTTGGACAATCTTCCAAGGGTTTCCCCAGCATATCGCCTCATTTTGATAGTCGGGTAAACCTTCTGTGGTTATATTCCTTAATTTCTGAGACCAACTATAGTAGAAGACTGCACCTTTCTCTCTTCCTTCCAGGATTTTTGTTATCTTGGGGCTGGTGGACCAGATGGTACAATTCCCTATCTTGATTTCCACATAGGGGGTATAACTGTAACCGCCGTCATCGTCCGTTTCTTTTTCCATAGCAATATGGATTCCCCCAACTGGGAGGGTTCGCACCGTGAGTGGCATCCCTTGCATGTTGATTGAGAATTCAAAAATTGGTGTCATCTTTAGGGGGTGCCAATCAGGGTCTCGTATTCCATACTTGGTTCGGAGCGGCGCTTCGATTGCTTGTTCCACCCATTCTTCCCAAGAAGAATGTATCCTTTCATTTATTCTTTCCCACTTCCTCTGTTCCTGGGTTCTTTTCTTCTTAGACAGTGTCTTTAGGTATCCTAAATCCGGGATAATGAACTTCTTCGCCAGGGACATGTCCAATTCCTTTTTACACTGCCTCCTCAATTCCATCACCTCCATCTCTATTTACAGTATTTACAATTCTTCTTTTAGTAAGTCTCTTTTACTCACTGCTTCTTCTTTTTGGGGTTAGGTTTTGCCCCTGACGTTATGTCGCTTATTCTTTTCCAAAAGCTCTTCCTTTCTTCCTCCGGTGCTGCCTGTATGTCTGCTCCCACTGAGTATACACCCTTGTATCTCACGACAACTGCATACACCGTCAGGTCAACAACGATAGTTTGGTTGGGGTAAGGGGGCGTGGTTAATTTTGCTGTCTCACCAACCAGGTCTGATAGGTTTCTGCTTCTCCCTACGTCCCAGGCTTCGCCAGGCGAGATTCGAAATCTTTGGGTCTTCTTTCTGGTTTTAGCCTCTGAATCTCTGTACTGGTCCAGAGCTGTTGTCCAGCATCGCAACCCGGTTCGGCTGAGGCCTTCTTCCCTGGGAACTTCCCCGGCGTCTTGGACTGCAATGTCACAATCTTCATAGACACTTTCTATGAGGTGATCCCAGGTAGTCAGCTTCCATTGTGGCTCAGTGGAACTGTGCTCCGACCATCCCTCTGATGCCCCTTCTTCTGGAGTATCCTTTGGGGATAAGATCTGGTGCCCTTTTTCGAGGACCCAGAACGCCGTGAACACCGTCTCAGCTTCGAACCCGGTTCTGTCCATCAGCTCTCCCCAGACAGGAGACCAGGCGTTGTATATGGCTTCCTTCCTCCTGGTCTTCTGGGTTGTGGGTTGGCAGCTCACTCCTGGTGGCGATTCTAGCAGAGGCCGTAGTGATTCAAGGGAGTCTAGGAATCGTCTTACTTGCCATCCTTCTGCCTCTGCTGCTTGAAACCGACGTCCTCCTCGTTGCCTGGCGGTGCATTGGCTGCACTGCAGTATCTTTTCTCCATCCCACTGGCATAGGCATCCTTCTCCTCTTTCTCCTTCTGGGCATGCCGTCCATAGCGTGATGACTTTGATCCTTGGCAGCAGTGTCATTCGGCAGTTTCCACACACGTGTGCATCCAACACCTTCACTGGTTTTGGATCCAGTCTTCTGAGTTCTCTCAGTCCTTCTTCAATTTGGGCTGGTTTCTCTCTTCCACTGCCCGTCCATATCACTGTTAATTCAGTGGGTGAATCACATAGTGCACATTTATTTTCTCCAGTGCACCACTGTATTCGTTCTTGTGGTAACAGCATTGAGTGTTTGGCATGCCGTAAAATGTCTAAAGCTCTCCCTATTTCAACTCCTCTTGCATGTCTACTAATGATAACCACCCCTTTGACATTGGCCAATCTGACATAGGGTGGTAGGCTTCGTGTGCTTTTGGCCTTTGATTTGGTTCCCAACATCCTTTAGCCAGAAACTGGTTTCAGCTGCTCTATGCCTTGGATTCCGGACTTCTTCAGTTGTACTGTATTTCTGTCTAAAATCTTGACTACTATGTCGGCTTTATCATACTTGGCTTTCACTGCTGCTCCAGCTGGGTGGATCTGTGCCTTGAGCCAAACTCGTTGACCAACACTGAACTTGCTGTTCGGGTCAGACTCTGGTCCATCTGACTTTTGGTCCCTCCCAGTTTCTTCTGACCTGAAGGGGCGTTGGTTCAACTCCTCTGAAGGGGAGGGCCTCCCCTTTCTGCGTCGATCGTTCAGGGCTTCGGCCAGTTCGCAGGTTTTAGCGCTCCACTCTTTGCTATTGGCATTTTTACCAATCCAGCTTTTTACTAGTCCAATGGTCCTTTCTGCAACCCCGTTGGCTTGTGGTGTGTAGGGGGGTGAATAAATTCTTATTATCCCCTTCTCTCGGCACCATCGGTCAACTACTGCATTCTTGAAATGTGTCCCATTGTCCGTTCGAAGCTCCCTTGGCACTCCCAAGCAAGCACATGTTGTCTCTAGCATGCTAACTATACTGTTTCCATTAGCATGTCTTGCTGCTTTGGTGGCTACAAAGCCCGACATAGAGTCCACAAGCACCAGCAGGTACCTTTCCCCTTTAGTGCCGGTCACACCCATGGGTCCGGCTACATCCATGCAGATCGATCCCCATGGCACGGTGCTTTTGATGGTGAGTCCGCCGCTCCTCTGTCCTCTTCTTCCTGCGTTGTATCGACAGCACAACTCACAGTTTTTTAGCACCCGGCGGACCTCACTCCCCGGAATCCAGAGCTGCTGAGCTTCCAGTTCCCTGCGCGTAGGGTCAGCTCCGGCATGGCCCAGTGCTTCGTGCACGGCCATCGTCACCCCCTCCATGCAGTCTCTCGGGACGACTTTTCCCCTTGGTGTAGTCTCCCATTTTTCTTTACCGACAAAGACAACCTTTCTCATCTGGACGAAACGATCCACTTCTTCGTTTCCTTGCCAGTGAGGACCTTCTCTGCGGTGTGCTCTCTGGTGCACCACCACAAGGTCAATGTTCATTTTAAGTTCTGCTATCTTCTTCCACAGTTCATCATGCATCACCTTTTTTCCTTTAGCCGTTTCAAAGCCATTTTCCTCCCATATGGCTAGGTCTTCCTGCAGGGCTTGTACACAGTATTGGCTGTCTGAAACGAGCTTAGCTCTTTTAATCTTTCGTCGTTCAAGTTCAAGCAGTCCTTCCAGCACGGCGGTCACTTCACCTGCCTGGGCACTTCCTGCTGCTTGTCCCTTGTGTCGGGCGCGTTCTTTGTCCCCTTGCTTCAGGATGAATCCCCAGTATGCTGTCTGGTCGGGTCCTTTCCTTGAGCCGTCGGTATAGAGTGTCCACTCTATAGGTTCGTTGCTTTTGTCTGGTGCCGGATTGGCCTTTGATTGTCCGGGTCTTTCTGGTCCAATCTCTAGGTCTGGATCCAGTAGGATGTCTTCCCAGCGGCCCCATCTGGCGTTGGTCGCTTTGGTGCTTTCAAGGGTCGCCTTTCGTAGGAATCGATGAACTTGGCTCTGTGTGATGACTCTGATCTCTTGTCCTTGGGCTAGATCTTTCAGGGCACCCCAGTACCTGGCTAGTACTGCCAACTCTTTCTCCTCTGCAGGAAACCTGGTTTCTGTCGGGGTTAGAGTGTAGCTCCACAGAGCCACTAGTCCACCACCCTCGTTACTCACTTTGACCATGGTGTTGTTATCTTCACAAGTGATTTCAGCCACTAATTTTGCTGTGTGGCTCCTTGGCTCGAGCCTGGATGCTCCTTGGATGGCTTTCCTCAGCTCCTCTAGGTGCTGTTGGTCGGTGGCATCCCAGGTCCATTCTACATCTTGTGAACTGTCTGTTTTTCGGAGTTTCACATACAGGGGTCTGGCATATTTTTGGTAACTGGGAACATGGTCTCTGACATAGTTGAAAAGTCCTAGTATTTTCTGCAGTTCATTTAGGGAGCTTGGTGGCTCTACCTCTTCGATTTTTCTTCTGTAGTCCTCAGACAATCCTAGGTCGTCAGAGATCTGGAACCCCAAGTAGTTCACCTGGTGTCTCCCGAACTGGCATTTCTTCAGGTTCAGCTTCAGTCCTGCGGCTTGAAGTCTCTCTACGACCCTCTGTAGTTTGGTTAGATGTTCTTCCTCAGTATCATCGGCGATGAACACGTCGTCGATGTACACTGTAGCTTCTAGGCCTTCCAAAATGTCCATTACCGCTGACTGGAACACATTAGGCGAGTTCTTGTATCCCTGGGGCAGCCTTGTCCACACGTAAGCTTGTCCTTTGTGGGTGAAAGCGGTCTTTGCTTGTGATGCCTTCGACAGTCTTAGGGAGAAAAACCCGTTCGCTAAGTCAATGCAGGATTTGTAGGTCTTTAGTTTTAAAGTCTTTAGGGTTCCTTGTGGGTTGATTAGGCTTGCTCTGTTGGCTATGGTCCTCCGATTCAGTGCTTTGAAGTTGATTACTGGTCTCCATCCGCCTCCTGCTGATTCTGGTTTCTTGACAGCTTGGATTGGGCTGTTGGTGATAGAATTAAATTCTTTTCTGATAACTCCCAGGGAGCTTAATTCTTTTACTATCATGTCCATTTCTTTCACCGCTCCTGGGTTAAGGGGATACTGACGGACTGGGGGGTGCACTCCACCTTCAATAGTGTGGATGTATTTCTCCCCCAGGTCCCCACAGTCATTTTTGAATCGGGCCACTTTGGCACTGGAAATAATGTCTTTCAGTCTTACTTTTCCTGATTCAGACAGGTCGGAATCTGCGATTTTTTGTTCTGTCACCTCAGGGATGTCGACTGGCTTGTACCAGGTCTCTGTAGCTGGTCCAGTTGTGTTTCGGGGCAGCTGGATCAGTTTTGCACTCAAAGTTTTCAACCGCTTCTTGATCTTTTTTGGACGAAAAGTCTTATCATTTAGAATTCTTAGGTCATGCAGGGAAAGGAGGTCATACTTCCCTAATGCCCAGATAACGTCTTTCCAGATCCCGTAAGGGATACTGGTAACAGTTCCATCGGCTAACAATACTTTCAGGTGTCCTTTTGGTGTCAGGTATTTGCGGGTCATAGACACCTGTGCTCCTGTGTCTACCAGGTAGGGCACTCCGTCCACGTCGGAGTAGATCTCGTCTCCCACCGGGTAGCCATACTCCATAATGACCCGCCTACCATCTTCCATTACTGTTGCTGCCCTCCGCTGGCCCCGACTTTGCGGGCCTCTTGGAGGGCTCTTTTCTGTTCTGGTGTCAACTTCTGGTATTCTTCACGGGGAATGAACTGGGGTCTATCCGCCGGAGGTTTTCCTCGCGATGGCCCTGGCTGCCCTTCCTGCTTTGAAGGGCGATCTCCTGATGGTCTCTCACTTGGTCTCTGCTGCTGGTACTGCTGACCTGGTCTGGGGCCTCGGTTCTGCTGCATTTGAGGTGGTCTTGGGGTTGCTTGATCCGCCGATCTCCGGAACCCTTGCTGGTTGGACTCAGTGCGTCGATCCTCTTCATACTTTCTCCTGAGGTCCCATCTTTTCACGACCTCAGCGATCTGTTCTTCTGAGGTGGAGGAAGGGGTCAGCAGGCAGAAATCCACCTCGTTCTTGAGCCCTTTCGTGAGTCTCTGGACCACCTTCACCCTTCTTTCAGCTGGCACGTTTCTGCTGAGATTGTACCAGACCTGTGTGAGTGTCTGGCCTCCATTCAGCTTGAGTCGGGCCCTCTGGATCTGGGCGTCCTCATCATCTACTTCCTCCAGGACCAACCGCTTGTAGTGCTCCTCTGCAGTACTGTCTAGTCCTAATGGTTCTTGAGTGACTCCGGACAGCCACAGTCGCTTTGCTTCTTCATTCATGGTGTTGGCTTTCACCAGCGGCCAGGTCTGCCTCAAGTACTCTTGGAGCACTTGCCCCGGTTCTTTTGGTGGAACCATCATCTTGAGTTTTTTCATTTCTTCAATGCAGGGACCTACTGTAGACATTGATTGTTCACCGTAGCTCCTCTGGTAGGGTCTTGTTGGTCCGTAGTTGGCTGATTGTTGGCTGGCTGGACGGGCACCCAGGTCTTCGTAGTTTCCCTGCAGAGGGTGTTCATCCTCGCTGCATGAGGCTGCTCGTCTTTCTTGCTCCCTAGTCTTTTGCGCTTGCTTCCTGGCTGCTGCTTTCATTCTGCGGAGCATCACATCATATCCTATTGCTAGGAACCCTGATCTGAACGGTTCAGTTAGCTCCGTACAGTCTCTTAGCGTCGGGAAGGAGGGAGCCATCATCAGGTTGGCCCACTCCTTTCCCGTTGCTGCCACCGACAGTATCCATGTCTCGTCCAGTCGGTTTCTCCAGGCTTGCGGGATCTCGTGGTCTGTCTGATGGGCTTCGGGAATATAGGCTCTTCTCCCATCTCTGGTCTCGATGTAGCCAAATGTGGGGTCTCTTGCCAGTCTCTCTGATGCCTTGTATATGTCGAGTATAGGTATCTTCTTTTTCGCCCCTTTTCGCTTCCCAAACCTCACCTCCTTAGCGCTGGTAAGGTTCTCCATTGCTGCCGACGTGTATGTCTCGAACTCTGACTCTTCTCCCTGGTCTTCATCCGAAGTTCCTTCCCTCTGTGCTGGAGGTGGTGGGTTCGCTCGGGTCTCCGAGTTGACCCTGGAGTGGTGTGGATTTTGGGAAGCTACTTCTCCGGTCTGTGATGCCACTGCTGGACGTGTCGGTCCCGCTGAAGTACTGGGTCTTGCTGGAGAGGCTCCCTGGTGGCCCGGGACCAGTTGGGGCATTGTGCAGTTCCGGAATGCCGAATCGTCTTCTGAATCCATCCCCGGGATTGGGACGTTCGTTGGTCTGGATGTGTTGTAGATGGCTCTGGTGGTGTTCACGGGGAGGATGGTTGAAACTTGAGGTTCTGAGGTACCAGGTAGATCCAGGTGCCTAATGGTCTCTTCATCCCGCGTTGTTGGTCTCTCTTCCCCCTTGTTGGATCTTGGGGTCGAAGTCTTTCTTTCTCTTGGGGGTTTTGAGAGAGCCCTAGTGGGACTCGGTCTTTCCTCTGGTTCTGGTGGCTGCTCTTCTTCACTATAGTAGCCCACCGCTGACCTGGCGATTCGGACTCGCATTTCTCGTCTCTGTTTCCTGGATGTGACTACCACTATTTCATTCACATTGGACCATAGTATGCCCCTCACGACGCTAATGTATCCTGCCCTTAATGCCACATCTTCAGCCTGCACGCCGGAGAAAGTCTCTGATTGCAGCCCCATGACTGGCAGTACCACTCTTTTGAACTGATGTTCACCAGCAAACTGGAGGGCTTGTCCCAGGACCTCTATCACTCTGGCCTTGTATGCTTTTAGCGGACTTGTGGTGTACGGCTCCAGGGGGACATGGATGATCCCATAGTATCCTGTGTCTCCCCCACTGGTCAGTCTCATAGGTAGGGTTGAGATTTCGTCCTCCTCCTGGACTCTAGCGTCCTCTCTCTCTTCTTCATATTTTTCTCCTGCTTCTGTTCTTAGACGCCTTTCAAATTTCTTGTCCCTCGGCTTATAGTCTTCTCCTACAATGATAATCAGTCCATGGCCGTCTAGCTCCCATGGCTCTCCCACGTAGTTATACAGGTGCAGCCCAGATTGACTCTTGATCCGGGGTATTCTTTTGCTCAGGGGTTTCAGGCGGGGCAGGTGGTCTTGGTCTTGCCAGTCTTTTCCCATCGGAATCACCCCTTCACTCGTACCCAATTCTCCGAAGTCTAGGCCGGGTTCCTGGAACATTCCTTCCCCCTGGTGGTAGCTGTGGAGCAGGTGTCTGGCGACGGCTGGAGTCTTCTCGCCTACGGTGGGGAACTGTATGTGCTCTCTCTCATGGCACCATTGCCCGTCTTCGAGAGCATCCGAGTCGTCGTCTAGGTCATCTTCGTCCGGGACCATCGTTATACTAACCACGCTTTTTACATCACTGGTTAGTTCTATTGCATATTCCCGGTACTCGGCTAGTTTCTTCAACAGAGGCTGGTGGTCTCCGTATCTGCTGGCTGCCTTTTCCTTCGTCCAGATCAGTACACTTGACAGTCCTGCCTCTCGGGCCAACATCTTTATTACTTTGTCCGTTTTCCGTTGGGGGCTTATCAGTGCGGCTACTCCTTGCAAGGGGCCAGTCTCTGGAAGCAGTATCTTAATGGCCCACTCAATCCATTTTTTGACGCCAGACTTGGTGTTGGTTACTTCCGGTGATTCTACTACTTTTACAGCAATATTCTGTACAGTCTTAGGGGCCATGTATTCTCCATGCAATACAACGTCTTTACAAATCTGCTTTCCGCAGCCCTCTTCGTCGACTTGATCCGTTCTTTCGAGGACGTGGTCTCGAATGGCTTGATCCCAGCAACGCCATCCCTGGCTCCAAGGGATGATGTGGAAATGGACCCCGGCGACTGCGTCGTCGGTTTCCCCATCTTTCTCCTGGGCTGCGCTGGCACCTCCTTCTGGCTCTGCACCGGATCCCGTCTGCGCCTTCGCCCCGTCCTCCGTTACCGGTTCTGGTCCCGCAGGTGGATTCGACGGCTGCCCCGGCGATGGTGGCCCTTGGGGAAGTACCTCATCCTTCCGCTGTCCCTCTTCTGGCTTCGGGGGATGGGGGTCTATTGGCGGCGGCAGGTTCAGCTCCTCCGTCTGGTCGTCCTCCATCTGGTCGATGATCTGTGGTTGGGGATTGGGGACTCCCCTCTCTCTCGGTGTCGGTTGTCTGTTGTCGGGCTGCACCGCTCCTAACCCCCTTAGCGCTTCGGGGCAAGAGAGGAGGGATGTCAGCTGGTTGGGTCTCTCCGCAGAATCGGCTGCTTCTCCTTGGAACCCAGCGATTGCTGCTACCGCGCCCTCTTCTGTCTTGCTTCACAGAGTCCGGCACGCGGATGGGGGTAGTTGTGTTCCCCTGGAACTGCCCCCGTTCTGCTGGGCTTGGGCGATGTCAGGTCTGCTGCTCCATCGGCCAGGTTACTCCCAGAGAACCCTCGTGGATCACACACGACCAGTAGTCTCCTGACTACCGGCTTTTCTCTCTCTCGGGGCGCAGGATCGTCTCTTTTTCACCAAAAAGATGTCCCAATCGTGCCCCACGTTGGGCGCCACGTGTTGAACCCCGGGTTTATTCCAGCACTCCGTCTAAATGGGGTCTGATCCCCTATGGTGGACCGGGGTCTTACCCTACTAGCCTTAACCTGTGGGGATTCTACTTAGCTGGAGTTGATGTGAGACACTCGTCCGTCTTCTAACTACTGTTAATCCCAATCTTTACCCCGCTAACTCTGTTATTAGTACCACCCGGAAAGACCCGCTAGGAGCAGTAGTAATAACAGCCTAATTGGTTATAGTAGCTGTCTCTATGGTTCGTGCACTTGGTACGTGACGGAATAAAGTTTTAAGGCTAGGATGATTTGTCTAAGCCCTAGGGGTACAGAGAGTTTGTTAAGTGGAACTATGGCTAAGATGTCTTCAGAACCTTAGATGGTATGCACACATAAACCTAACATTTTACATTCATTAACATGCTATAACCCAAGGTGAATAACTCAAAAGAGAAAAGAATTTACTTTTTGTGAATTTATTGAAGCATTTTTAGCAAAGCATAGTAGGTACATAAATCACTGACAATATGGCACTGTTTCATTGGTTAAAACTTAAAACTCATAACATAATCTCAACCTGAATCTTTCCCTATCCTGTTCCTAATTCTTTGGTTGGGTAACACGTTACCGCTCTTGTAGTTGACCCATGGTCTAGTCTTTTGGATTCTGGTTCAAATGTCCCATATCATTGCTTTGCTTATAGTCCTTTGGAGTGAGGAATAATTTGTAATCCAATGAGTAAATTACTTCAAAAAGGGCGAAAGTTTAACAAAAAGGTTCAAAGTCCAAATTCCAAAAATTAAAAGTAATAAGTTCAATGTCCAAATCTGAATTAGTAAAATAATTAAAAAGGTTAAAAATCAAAAATCAAATTTAGGAAGACTTCCTTAACGGTCTGATCAGGACTGTTATTTCGGTCTTTTAGATGCTGGAACCGGGAAAAGAGAAAAAATGAGAAAAAGTCTTTCTCTCTTCTCTCCGTTAAACCCAAAGCAGGAAAAACCTGCAGTAATCTTGAGCGAGCAGTGGATCAGCTGCAAAGCGTCCCTTGGTTGATGATGGTTCTTCTTAAAGATGTTAAAAGTCTTTAAAAAGACTTTGGATTTTTGTTGTCGATCGATGTGGATCTTTGTCCTCCTTTAGGCCACCGCATGTCTAAGACTAAAGTCACACAGATGGACAGCCGTCAGCATCTTTCGGAGAAGTAAGATTAACAACTTTCTGACCGAATCTACTATGCTTCTCTTTGGGTTGTTAAAAAGCATAGTTTTTAGAAGTTGAAAATCCTCCCTGAGCCAGACGTGATGTGGTCTGACCAGAGTCCGGTAGACTTCTCTCTCTATCTGTACTTGCTCTACAGTTTTGTTCAAAAACCAATTGGCATGTAATGTGGTTACACCCTTGTCCCATGACGCACACTACTTAGGTCATGGTCCAGATGTTTCCTGTAAAAATTCCCCTATTTACTGGTTTTAACCAGTTCCTTATCCTTATTAGGAGTTGTTTTCAACTTTATCTGCTATTTGTAATTCCCCTTTTTATGAATCATGCTGACCATCTGGTGTTTTTGTCCCTATCGTACCCTTTTACACAATAGGGTCTTTCAACTAGTTACCCTTTTACACAATAGGGTCTTTCAACGTGTTCCTGTTTTTGAGAGACATGTCTCAACTTGTTCCTCTTCTTCAGAACATGTCTCATCCTGTCCCTGTCCTCTGTTTAACACTTATACTTTGTAATCACAATTGATCAACGTTCCTTTCCACCTTATCATTCACATTGATTATACAAAACACATTTTAAAAGGAATCATGTTTAAAATTACCACTTGTTCCATTCACCACATCATCACAATGGATACAGGTATGTATTGTCACACAGTTTATAATATTTTTTAGTTAATCACACTTTTAATCATTCTGTTAATTCTGTTAACCTTTTAACCCTCTAATATATAGGTTCCTTTATTCCTACTGTCTTATTTATTGATTACACATTTTAATAGTACATGATTTTACTTTAAGTAACCCATTTTTATGTGCTATAAACGCCAGGCCTAGGCCTTTGACCTCTACCCATCTTGACAAACTCCATTCAGAAATGAGGGAGATGAGTAGGGTGACCATTCGTCCAGAGTTCGTCTGGACAGTCTGGTTTTAGAGCCGTCTGTCAACTGTCCGTCTTTTTCACATTTTGTCCTCCTTTCATACAATTGTCCGCCACCGTTGCATAAATCGTCATAAATCCAGACCTGCTATGCAATGTAAATATTCATGCTGCGCACGCAGCCGAAGCAGCACACGAAGTGGACACAGTGAAGGCTGAGCTGTAATTGTGTATTTTACATGTGATGTGAATAAACCGAAAGAATCTGAGACCGTCATGTTCCAGACCTCCTGATTGTCTCGCCTCAATTTATCCTTGGAGATGGACCCAAGACCAGGTTCTTTCATTAAAAAACTTCTTATTTCCTCAAGCTGTGTCAGAATAATATCAATATTAGAAGCTACTTCCTCTTCGTCCTTGGGGTTTTACAGCAGCTACATATGTGTGTTATGTTTATGTGCTGCTCAGACTACCCACCCTCAGGGGAGTGTTTGCGCAGTCGCAGAACATTCACTCAGTAGTGAAGTAGGTTGAAGTTGCTGCGGCGTGTCTAGCAACAAGTTCTCATGGGGACGTCAAAAGCCAATGGAACTGTTGGCTTGAATCTGGTTGGTGTATTTGGCCCCTAAGGGACTGACCTGAGGAACAAATCCCAGATGAGACTGTGGTGCCAATTAGTTGAACACTATATTGAGTGGACTGCACATAAAACTCCATAAAAAGCTGGTACATATTTTTGCACTTCCTCTTTTAGTTTGTTTACCCCAGCACAGCACATTTTGGGGTTAGGTTTTGAAAAGAATGTATTTGTTAAAGTGTTAGTTCAGCATTTTGCAAATGAAGTCCTGTCTGTATGTCGTCTGAGATAACTTAAAGCCTTTCTGATCACAATTTTGACTTTTGTTGCTAAACCGAGCATTTTAGACGCCCCCCCCCCCCACACACACACACTTTAACATTGACTCCAATGGGCACTAAGAAAATCATTAATAATCATTAAACTTTCATCTGCAAAGACATGAAACTCACCGTGTAGGGGACAGTGATACGTTGTCCTAAAAATCATTGTGAAGTATATCTTCTAACAGTTGTTTTAGAATTTAGTGGACCTATTTTCCCCAGGTGTATCATACCCTTATATTCCATTGTATAGTACCTTGCACTGTGTTGTTATGCAAGGTACCACAACTGACAAAAACTACAGATTGCATACAAACACAACCTTTCTGGTGGTGGAGTAATACTAGCTAAACCAAACCAAAGGATGAGGACAGAAACATCAATATAACTTGTCTAGATGTACATTCACCAGTGATTTTCGGGTCAACATATCGCTGTCCATCGCTGTCCATGGGTGGACACACCCCACACTGACCAAACAAGTGTGACTTTAAGAAAGAAAGAGGGAGAGAAGGGGGTGGGGAGAACAGGGGGGCGGGGATAACAGGGTGGCTGCGATTCGGCTCTTGTTCACTTCATTTCATTTGTGACCGATACATCAATATATTGATTAAACTGAAATGCATATTTTGCCCATCATGTACAAACATTTGGGACATTCAGTGTCCTGGATTTATAAAATAATATAATGAGCAGCATTGGGGTTCCACAGGGCACTAGTGTGGCTCCCTTTATGTTAACATTGTACACAGCAGATTTGAGGCACAATTCTTTATTATGTCAGATCAAGAAATATTCTGATGACAGCTATTGTGTGGTAAATTACAAATAAACAAGAAGACTAATACAAAATACAAAAGTCTTCTGGGGTTGGATTAAAAAACCGGCTTCCTACGCAACAGTTCTAACACCCCAAAAATGTTGGTGAATTTCAGAAAGTCTAAACATTCTCTTAAGACAGCTCACATTCAGTGCTCCATATCAATAAAAAATATATATCAGTCTGTATAATCAAAATGTGAATATGAATTACAGGAATATGTGACAACAACAGATTAATTTCATATGTATACAATCCAGACTCAAAGTAACAATGAAGGTGCTGCTTATACAGGTACACAAATCCATTTACAAATCAAGTATTGTCTTAACTTTTACAACAAAGTGTAGTCCACAACTTCACAGATAAAAGTTCCACATTATAGTACAAAGTAACAATGGAATTGTTTCAAGGAACTGATGGAAAATCACAACTTATCAATTGAAATATATTTACACCTTGGTTTGGGTGAAGGTTAGAATCTAATGGAATCGTCCTACCTATTTGCTTACATAAACCCAGGTCTGTGTATTCTTTAGGCCAGACTGTGCATATTTTCAGGAATGATGACACAAATAAAAAAAAAAAATACACAAGCAATAATTGATTAAATAGGATAGGTCTGGATGGGTTTCCTCCTGGTGCTCCGGTTTCGCCCATCAGCCTAAAACATGTTCATGAGTGTAAAATCCTCCAGCCAGGTGCCCCAACAGCATCAAAAAAAGGATGGGTTAAATGCAGAGAACACATTTCATTGTACAGTTGTATAAATGACAAATAAATTACTTTACTTTACCTTTACATTAAAACAATCAGAGCTTAGTTTCTAAATGAACCACTGCACTGGGTTTTTCTTTCTTAGTGACACATGGAAACCTGTTACAAAGGAGACAAAAATAAAATTAAACATTAGTTGGCTTACTTTTAAATATAGAACAAATAATGAGAAAATAAATAAAATGCATTTAATTCATAGTTGGTTAAAAAAAAAAAGAAAAAGAAAAAAAGAATGCTGCCAGAAGTGTTATTCCATGAGTATCTCACCCTTCCCACTTGCACATCTGTTCAATGGTATCAGGTAAAGCTCGTCCAAAACTCTCTGGAAGGAACAGAATGGCAATGGCAGAAGCAATAGCCAGAGACCCCAGTAAACTATGAGGCAGATACTTAGAGTAGATACCTGTTGGAGGAGAGGGAGGGTGGGTTACAATGAAAGAAAAAGCTTGGCTCAGGCATGTGTATAATGTGAGCTGTAACTGCCCCATATTTTGGAAAATAAAATAAAGTCAATGGAAAAAGACATGTCAGTTTTGATCTCTGTTGAATTCTGCCGTCATTTATACATATATTTTAGCCTGGAAAGCCCGGCTACGATATGAATTCATCGTCTGGAGATGATCCATAGACTGATCTTAAACGTACAGGTGGGATCAATAGCTGTCTTTCAAACTGCTCTGTGCGTAATAGGTCAGCGCTATGACCAATCAGAACAACGAACAATGTGACGTATACAAAGCGACAAAAACAAGTCTAAACTAGCGTCAATGGCTGTGTCCGAAATCACTCCCTACATAGGGCCCTATATAGAGACCACGCCATTTTGTAGGGGTGTCCGAATATGTAGTGAACTACTTATAAGCCCGACATAGTGCACTCAATGTATCCCACAATCTACCGAGAAATGTAGTGTGCATCGATGGTCACTAACCCAAGCACTATATCCCATCATGCATTGCATGAATCGAAAAATGACTGAAGGACGGAGATTTAAACAAAAAAAAAAAAAACATTTATTGAAATCACAATATACAGACTCTCAATGAGGATAATGAATACAACTTCAAATTAAATACAAAATAAAATATATAAACATAAAACTGGGGATTTTGTAAAAAAAAAACAACAACCCTAAACTACAGTAAAATACAATATTAAACAATGTATAAATAAGGTTTACATTAGGTACCACAAATTAAACAACAGAGCAGAGATACAAAATGAAGTTCTTTGGTTAAAATAATAAATGTCGTCTAATGTCTTAATTTTGGAGACATGAAAAAAAATCTTGAAATCATTAATAAAACCAGGGAAAGAGGGCTTACAGTTTCTGAATTTTACACAGTGATTATGATACTTACAGAATTAGAATTATATTAATAATGTCTGATAAGGAAGATTCCAAATCATCCATGTAAAAAATTATATGATGTAAATCAAAGGATGGTACAACGTTAATATTTAGTGAAATCCAATTATGTATATTAGACCAAAAACACTGAGATACAGTACAGCCAAAAAATAAATTACCCGGTGTTTTACCAATAGTATTGCAGAAGGAGCATTGATCCACCTAAAATTTTTATATTTTCTTCAGAAACTCTGCCACAGGATAAATGTGACGGAGAGTTGTATGATTAAAAGCATTAAATTAACATGTACAAAAATGATGCAACAAATGAAATGGGATGACAAATTATTTCTCTCCCCACTGGCACCATTTTGTTTGTTTTTTTATTTTATTTTTGTTTCTCCTCAAAGTTAGGTCCCAGGGCATACCACAGAAGGGATGGGACTTTGGTTCTCTCTATACCCACTTTATGATATAAAACACAAACTGAAAAGATCCAGTTGACTCACTCAGATGGAACAAAAAAGGTGTCAGGGCACTTCCCACTCTGGAAAAGGTGGAGCATATTCCTGTTGCTGTGGTTCTGATCACAGTTGGGTAAAGTTCTGTTGTGAAGGCGTAGACCATGGACGAAAAGCTTGCAAAGGCAAATTTACCCACCATCTCTAATGTAATAGCCAACTGTGGTAAATCTTAAACAGAGAAAAAAAGCAAGTTATAAATATGCAAGTCATAACAAAGAGGATTGAGAGCAGTTACAACATGATAAACTGTGTGATACCACGAAAGTATATTACTAAAAAAAAAATCATATCTATGTTTGAAATAGAAAAAAAATCATAAGTTTATAAAGGATTATATTATTTAAAAAAAGATGAAACTTGAGTGTAAAGAATAGCCTGTAGAGAACAGATACTGTGAAATATAAATAATTTAAACCATTTATTTGATGTATGGTAAGATTCTGCTGTTATTGAACTCAGTAGATGATGCTCTGATTGGTTTATTGATGCCAAGGATGATTTTAGGATGAACCAGACTAGACAGAATGAAGAATGAGCTCAGTATCTGGAGCTATCAGTGACATATCCTGACCACAGTTCTGTAATAAACTATGTCCATGGGCCACATCTACAGAGCCTCCAGATGCTCACCACTGTCTCTTCCTTCTGTTTAGTCACTTGTACACACACAGAACAGGTCATATTCAGTATCTTTGAGTCCTTTGTTTTTTCTGGTGTTCTCTCTCCCTGCTCTGCTATCTCTCTTCCTGGTTTCTTTTCACCTTTCACCCTGTTTCGCCTTCCAAGGTTGATTGGGGATAAGATGCACCTGATGAGCTCAGCTGAGCTCATCAGGTGAGGTGTATATAAGACTAAGAGCCAGATTACTACGATCCAGTCCTCTGATACACCTGCATATTTCCTGTTCTGTGTTCCAGACCTGTTTCTGCCTGACCCTGTTGGTACTGAACCTGGACCTCCTCACCTGGACCTACACTCCTCACCGCCCGCCCCAACCCTGGACTGCATACTGACTCCAAATCAAGCCACCAGCCCCGACCTTGGACCAGACCTGGCTCTGATCCAGCTTCGTCATTGGATGAGAGAAGGTCCGCTGACCCCAGTCTATACTTGGTCTACAGAACTCTGAAAGACTTCAAAGGGGACTTCCCTTTCATCTGTTGTATCATTTATTTAAGTGGACTGTTATTAATAAATTACTGGAACTTTAATAAGTGTCTGTGGTTCTGCGCTTGGGTTCCCTGCGGCCCGTTAAAGAACAGGTCAAAATTGGATAAAACGGGAAACGGCCATTATCTGTTTTTCTCATTATTCATTAAAAAAGGAAAAACAGATCGTTAACTGTTTTTTCATTTTGGTTTCGGAAACAAATAATGAAGAAACAAATTGTATTTTCGTTGTCGTATTTTTGGTTTCATCTTGAAAAATGAATGAACGAATGTTACACGGATTATACATTGTTTTATTATTCCTGATTTGTGATTTTGCACTATTATATCTTTTATTATATTTATCCTTTTTATATTCACATATCTTGTACATATGACTTTGTTACCTAGTAATTTTTTTTGTATTCTGGTTTTAATTATTGCGCGTTTGCACAAGAGGTGAGAGGCTGTAAGGGGGGTAAGTCATAATAACAGCTGTTGAACAGATATTAAAACAACACTCATCGTCTTTTAGAACCTCATGTCTCCTCAGATTTTAGGACGTACAGTACTTACGTTTTGGGACCACCTGAACCAAGCAGAGTGCCACTCCCCCCACACCTATGGCACCACTTGCCGGCAGCCGCCTCGGGAAATACTTAAAAACAAGCATGGTGTAGATGTATGCTGGTACCTCCACAGCAGCTGAGATGAAACAGCTGATATATGGGTCAGCACCAAGGTTTGATGTGTTCAGAGACAGACCGAAATAGCCAGCACCTGTAATGCACCTGGACAAGACATGAAAACAGTTAGTTTAGTAGAAAACAAACACTAGCTACAGCAGATTTAAGCCTGGTTTATAAAGTAAGTTCATTTTTCACAAACATACAATACTGATGACAGACACTGTAGTTTTTTCTGAAAGTCTTGCCAACAAACTTCCAAGTTACTTTATAACCCCCACCCTTGAGCTGAGTATTCTGGGTTTTTTTTTGTTTTTTTTATCAATTATCTAAGGAATCAGATGAATTCCACCTTTTTTAACCTTTTAGCTTCTGAGGCATCATTGGTGAATGTCCTATATGTATGAGTTATTTAAATTTTCATAATAATCCTGAACATGCAATGGGGAATAACAGAGCAGTGAGTGAGACCAAAAATAAATGGTTTGGGGTTTGTTTGTTTGTTTGTTTTTACTATGGTTTCCAGTTTTGTTGGTATTTTCCCTTTTTTTTCCCACTGTATCTTTACCAACTTTTGACTGTGTCATAGTTTTTGGAGTAGAATCAGGTACCAGAAAGTGCCTGAACTGTTTTTTTAAGAGCCCAAAACAAAACCTACTGGGCCCAACTTCAAATACTTGTTGTTCAATGTGTTCCAATTCACAGTCCATGTTCAACATCCTAAGTTGATGTACATTCCGAGTGTCTTCAATTTCACCTCTCATTGTCTTTTCTCTGTTATTCAACCTGAAATATTATCTCAGGAGTTAAAGGGTTAACTAGATCAATCAATAAATCGGGACGGGAGGTGCACGCGCCTGGATATACAGTATGATAGGAGACGTAGCCTAATTACACTACTTTGATACATTTGCTAAAAATAATTACAACACGAGGCTACATTCTAACAGGTGCTAGTATTCACCAGTTCGCAAAACATATAAGTTATGAGTCAGTTTTGAGGAAGTAAGAGTGATGTGTGGATGCTTTTGTTTTAGGTGTTGCAGTGATGATGAAAAACGGCAGTGGTAGGCTAAAGCTAATGCTAATACTAATGCTATTTTTCTGTGCACACACTGTTGTCTGCCTTACAATGGTCCCAAACTTCTGACAGCTTTTGTTTTTTACACATGCTGCTACTTTCTGCCCTAACAGTTGAGGACATAGACATGGTTGAGTGAACTGCAGCGCCGAGCATCTTTGACGTGTTCAGACGGACAGTACATGAGTACAAACCGTCTGTCTGAAACAATGATAGCTGAGGTGCCAGTTTGATAGCAAACTGATGAACTTTGACATGAATTAAACTAATCTTCAAAGCAATTAATTTGCCTCAAACATTTTCTGGATTAGGTCCCCAGTGAGCTACTCTGACTTGAAGTCATCTGGCTGCCTTTTGCCAAACTACACACTAGGCTCATGCAACCATCTGAGTATCGTGTAGTTCAGGCTTTCTGAAAAATGAAGGAGCCAATCAGTGTCACCGGGTGGGACGTCCCATGAATAGGCGGCGTTGTGTCTGTCTGTGCCACGGCTGATGTCTCCGTCGTCTGTTTGACACTCAGTTCCTCTTCAGCTTTGTGCCATTCCCTTATAGTGTCCACAGTACTCTGGTGTCTCTCTACCAAGTGAAGGCATTTCAGACATATGCCAGAGGATTTTTCTGGAACATCTGATACGTTAAGGCCAAGTTCTGCAAGATGCTGGTCTATCAGTTTTCCATTGGGAAGTTAAAAGAATATCCACTGGCTGTTGTCGATGTTGCCTTTTGTCCTCAGATTTTCCTGCACATACGACAATGGTCATTTACAGACGATGTAGCGATGTGTTCAGGTGCAGCCATACTGTGGCGTTTGTTTTGATGGTCTGCCGCAGTATGGCTCTACTTCCTGCTGTCGCTCTGAGTCACGGCTTGGACAGATTCTTCATCTAATCACATGCTAGGGTTTTAGTTAAGGTCTGTCCTTTGACAAAGGATTGGTTGTGGAAGGGGCCCAGATGGTATCGTGATACCAGATGGTGACAGTCAGGTTTTTCAGTCAGAATTGTTTCACCTCTACGTCACCCCAATGAACTCGAGTTATTAAAATGCATACTCACCAAACCATACAGAGAATGAGCGTCGTAGTCGTAATGTTTACGTTTTGAAATAGATCAAATATAGTGTGGTGTTTCTCATTTTGTCTCTTATCAACCTGCAAGACAAAAAAACACACATTTTCACACTAAACTTTTTGTGATCAAGGTCACGTTTGGACAAGAAAAGCCTTTTTCTAGAGGGTGGTTGTAATTTGTTAACCTTGGAATGTTTAAAAACTCACAGCTTCACAGTTAGTTGTTGCAGCAAATGAACCTGAACCTAATCTACTGACTGGCACATTTTTTTGAATAACCTTTGAGTTTCTGTGTTTCCTCACTTCTGGTAGGAACAGTTAATTGGGCATTTCCTGTTGTCATTGATGCAGATTATATGACTGATGGTTGGTCACTCACTCGTCACTCGTCATCTGAACCCGCTTTATCCTCACTAGGGGCGCAGGGGTCACTGGGGGTCTAATCCAGCTACAATGGGTGAAGGCGGGGTACACCCTGTATGAGTCTCCAGTTCATCTCAGGGCTGAACATATATAGACAAACAATTACTGTCACATTCACACCTATGGACAATTTAGATTAACCAATTAACCTATCAGTGCATGTGTTTGGATGGTGGGAGGAAACTGGAGTACCTGGAGAAAACCCACACAGACACGAGGAGAACATGCAAACTCCACACAGAAAGGTCTGGTGTGGGATTTGAACCAGGGTGCCTGGGAACCTGATGGTCGGTGTTGTGTGTAAAATTAAAGATTCTACATGGGTCAGTCAGTGTCACAGACAGCAACATAACCTGAGGTAGATGGGTTTCACTCTGGATTCAGGGTAGTGTCAATTGAAAATGCAACTAGTATGAGTAAGCAATTATCAAGTTACTGACAAAGCTTCTTTGTAAAAATAAGGTGAATATGTATTAGTACATGTTACTGGGATTTATTCGTGTTGAAATCTCACACCCCAGCTCTGTCATGCATAGTGTGCTTTCCAAATCAAAGCTGACTGTCCAGGATCCACATGCTCTGGTATTGTTATATCGAAATGAGACATATGACCTCTTTAATGTATGCAATGTTGTTAAAGGATGTACTACATTGTCTTTATTTAATATAAAGACAGCTTTGCACCACCTGGAGGGTTCATATTCAACTTTATGAACGATTAGGGTCCAAATACACAAGTAAACTAGACCACTCCGAGAGCGCAGACCTCCGTGCAGCAGTGGAAGTCTGCCAAGGTCTGGATCTGGATGTTCGTAACTTACTTGTAAACTAGTGTTCCGTGTTTCCTACAATAACAATTTATTGTATCTGTCATTAACAATCCCTTAGAGGGTTTTCAAAAATTCAAAAAAATCCTTGTTCCCATTTTTGAGATATGTCTATTTCAATAATCGACCACATATGACGTCGCTCTGACGTTATGCGACATCACATGACTAAAATTCACGTTACATCTAATGTTAAATATAAAGCACAAGATATTGTCAAATGTAACAAAATATGTCAATACCCTGCTTTAAGGTAAAGTTCATAGTTTTTGTAAGTATACCATTCGCTTGACGTCATATAAAATCAAAACATGACGTCATCGAGAATATCGGTGTTATCTCATCTGATGACGAAGTGAATGAAAAAAAAAAAAACACCTGATACTATCTGGTCTGGATTCTGATATCATCACTTATGTGTTTTAGCTGTTGACCTACACCATGATCTTTATAGCTAGAAATTTAATAATTTCTTCCTTGACGCATTGTCAATCATCTCTGAAAGTTTCATAAAAATCTGTACTTAACTTTTTGAGTTATCTAACAAACAAACAAACAAACAAATGCACAGTAAAACCATAGAGGTAATGAACCAAAGACTAATAAAAGTGGGTTTCGTAAAATATAACACCTTTGATATCTGTGATGTTTTTAAAGGATGTACTACTTGGTCTTTATCTAAATGTCATCTTACACTGTAATATTCAAAGATGACATGTGGAGCCTCCACTTTGTTCCGGTGTGCAGCCTTCCTCACTATGGCCTCAGCTTCCTCCTTTCTACCCTGAGAAAGCAGCCATCGAGGAGACTCTGGGATCAACCTGCATCACAAGAAAACGAAGAGAAGCACTGAAGCAAATACAGGAGGTAGTGTAATTTAGTGCTATCATGGACATAGAGAACTGAAAAAGAAGGTACAGTGAAATTTATGGTGAAAAAAATATGTAAATTTCTTCACAAAAAAATATTTCACTTTTAAATGACAAGACAATTAAATACAGTTTAAGTGGAAATTCTATTACTGTAAAACTGTTATGTAATCCATCATGAAACATTTTCCTGTGTCAAACATGCAGATTGGGGGCTAAAACAGAGGTTCTGATTCAAAGATATTAACAGTCAGTGTTGTCAAACTCATTTTAGTTCACGTATTTCAATGAATTTTACTTCATTCAGACCAATGAAATCTAAAAATTTTTTATACAAACATAACATTCAACCATGAAAATATTTACAATTACACACTGTTTTAACAACTAAATCTGGATAACTAGAACAAATATGAACAACCTGAAATTTATTTTTAAAAATCAAATGCAAGTTTTACAATATTCTGGCTGTTACTAAATATTTTGTTCATAGATCCACTGTGATCTTAAATTGAATTGATAATGAAGTGAGACCAGAGGTGGACGTCACTAAGTATAAGTAGTTTGTTACTGTAGATTTCTTTTAGGTATCTTTGCTTTACTTGAGTATTTATTTTTCTGCCAACTTTTTCATAAATATCTGTACTTCATACTCCTTATATTCTCAGAATAGACCAGTTACTTTTTCAAACTAAATGGATGTGACAGTACAAAAAATAAATGGCACCAGAAGGAGATCAGAACCAGTGTTCTGGATGGTTCTGGATGGGTCCACTTTTTACATGACTATGATCAAACACAATATCTACACAGTAAGTCACTTTTAAGGGTTTTATTTTTGGATACTTTTGAAACTTTTATGATTTTGTTTAGTTCAATAAGTATTGTTTCATTCATGGCAAAAAAAATGCAGTTTTACTTTTTCTTACTAATGGTCCTTTAAGACTTGAGGAGACCGTTCACTTCATTATGTTGCACCAAAGCTCTGGAATGAGCTCCCACTTGTATTACACACTTTGGACTCTGTCCATGCTTTTAAAAGTCATCTGAAAACCTACCTGTTCCTCCGAGCATTTTAATCTGCTGTAGATTACGGGTTGTTTTATGACCATTATGTTATATTTAACCTCTTTTTTTATGACTGTATTTTTATATATGCTTTTATCTGTATTTTATTGTACTTTTATTATTTGACTCTTTGTGAAGCACTCTGTGACCTCCTTTGTGCTATATAAAGAAACTTTACTTACTTTTGTAGTTTATTATAATTGAGAAGTTGTGCTTTTCTTTTTTACTTTTACTTACGTAAAGGACTTGAATCAGTACTTCTACTTTCCCACCCAAATACCTATAGTTCTACGCAAGTACAGAATGCGAGTACTTTTACCACCTCTGGCTATGATGTTATATTATTATTTTAATTCCAAAGTACAAAATTCAAACAGTATCATCCCTGTAACCAAATGTACACACATTGTAACATGGTGTAAAAAAACACATGTAGAAATGAGGTATTATATTGTTAAAAATGCATTTGTTCTTTTATGATTTTTAAATTTTTTTCAGGTTACTCTTTTTTCTGACAAATATGTTCATACTTCTGAGGGGGGTTTTTTTATTGAAAAAGAACAAACAGACACAATTGTCATTATTTATAGGTTATTGTGCTATTATTTTCCTGTGTTTTTCATTGGTCACCCAACTCAATATGTGGATTTAGCTATTTAATTTATCAATATTTTTTATGAATCATACTTTCATGCCAACACTGTCAGCAGCCAGTAAAGGCAGGAGAAGCAGGGACATGAGAATGTTGACTTTTGGAAGTCAGTCAGAATGAGTGAAGTTAAAATCAAACTTTATTAATTACAAATTTATTATTTGTAATTTAACTGTATTCATTGTCATTTTAACTGTATTTTTAATCTGTTTTTTATCTAAGGTGTCCTTGGGAGTCTTGAAAGGCGCCATCAAATAAAATGAATTATTATTATTATTATTATTATTATTATTATTATTATTAATATAGCTCTCATCTCAGGCAGCAGCCACAGAGCGCTTTATAATAGAAAGAGTAAACTACACAACGGCATAGCCTACATAAAAACACAGAATGGCAGTCAAAAGTTCTGGATAATAAACTGTTCAAGCTATCACAATTTCATCGATGTGTCAACTATAACCAGCTAGCTAGCTAAGCTAAGCTATCACCATTTACCGTTTATCTAATTATGTCTGTCATTCTGACTGACTTCCAAAAGTGAACAGTCTCCCTTCCCTGCTTCTACTTCTCCCTTCCCTGGCTGTTGGCAGTGTTGGCATCAAAGCATGATTAATAAAAAAAATATTGATAAATTAACTAGCTAAATCATCAGTATTACTTTAGCTAACTAGCTAATTCTGACGTTAGTCTCCAGTCAGTGATGCTGCGCGAGGCTACTGAGTTGGGCGACCAATGAAATTAGTTCGGGGCGATGCTCACTTTTAGGTGCTAATTTATTTATGTATCATTCTCGATCTTGAAAACACAGACTTCTCATAGTCTGACGGCTCATAATACCAGTTTACGGACAGGGCTAGCAGCATTATGTTTGTCTACAAACATGCTGTGTGTCAGTTGTCAACCCTCGGACCGGTACCGGTCCGTGGATCAATTGGTACCGGGCCGCCGGCCCCCTAATAATTATTTATTTCTCTTGTATTTATTATCCGAGTCAGAACAATCTTTTATTTTGAAAAATGACCGGATGCTGCCGGTTACATCAATAGGTGCGTTTCCACTACCCTTGGAAATTCGCAAAATGTAAATATTGCTATAAAAACTGGTAATGGAAACACCTGAATTTCGAAAAAAAACACTCAAATATCGAAAAACAGTTTTCACGCTTTCATGAGGTGTTTTTTTCAGACGTTTCGTTATTGTAATATATTGCAAAAGCACAATAGAGAGCCTAAGTGACGCGATTCGATTTCCGGTCGATTTCCGGGCATTGGGGCCTAAGTGCCATAAAAAAATGAACGCGAGTCAACGGAGGGATAAAAGTAATTTTCTGGTCCCGTTTGAAATGTGCTACGGTTTTCACATATGATGTCTGTGAATTTTAAAGATACATTTTCACATTGATAAAGCACTCACTTTGGACAGGCATCAAAAGTTACGTTAGGTTTTGTGTGAGAGTAAGTAATGTCCAATTGTCTCACAAATATTACGTCACCACCAAGCTTCACCATCAAACTCTTTGAAAATGGCTGTGACTTTGGCGAGCTTCACCTCCTTCTTTCAGCACGAATGCAAGAGCATCAAACGTGGAGAAAACCACTTTAAATCGGGGCATGTGGAAAGTGGCAGCTACTCCGGGGGAGAGATAGTTGGTCGAGTGAGAGCCAGCATGCGGGACAAGCTCTCGTCAGCCGGGAAGCGGTAGAGGGAACATGTGGGAATGGTGTTGTGATTACACCTGGGCACAAAGCACACGGGTATTTTCAAATTAAAAATAGAAAAGGCGGTATACGGTTTTGAAAAGTTTGCAGGGAAAGATCTTGCTGTGACGTCAGCTATGCGACGTCTGATATGTAGTCCAAATAGAGTCCAAATAATGACATATTTTTACACGCTAATAAATCACAAAACACGTATCAAATAAACTCCAAATGCACATCATTGGTTATGATTTTAATTGAAGTACAGCAAATGTGTGATTCAGGGCATAAAGTAAAGTGGACCAGAAAATAATTATTTTCTCCTCATCCACTCTCATGTTAAATTTTTCCGAATTTAGGCCCAGTGGATCGACTGGAAAGGGCGGAGACTTAGGCTCCCTATTGAAACACTTTTTCAGCAATATATGTCACAGGATGTGACGACATAGTCATATGACCACTTCTCTGGGAGTGAAAATGACAGCCTGTAACCATAATACATTGGCTGCTTATAATTTGTTAAGTACCGAGTATGTTTACACTTAATATTTCGACCTGGCAATGTAGGGACCACATGTACAGACCCTTATAATGTGAGACAGGTGGCTTGTTTTACATGTTAGTGTCTTTAAATAGTTCGCCAGTGACTTTTACGGACGAGAGAATTAGCCGATTCATTCATGCTAATGCTATGACATGCTAAATCGCGGTTGTCATTTAAACACATCTAAAGCATATTTCCACTTAATATTTCGGTCTGACAATGTAGGGACCACATGTAAAGACCCTTATAATGTGAGACAGGTGGTTTGTTTTACATGTTAGGGTCTTTAAAGAGTTCGCCAGTGACTTTTACTGACGAGAGAATTAGCCTATTCATGTTCCCCCGGTCCGTGGTAAAATTGTGAAACGCTGACCTGTCGCGGTAATAAAAAGGTTGAGGACCACTGAGTTACGCAATGCGTGAGCCAAGGTGCGTTCACAAACCGTGGGAATTTTAGGGAGCCGGCGTACAGGGGGGTAACAATCACTTTGTAGCAAGAGTGAAGCATGCTAGATGAATTTTACGAACTCAATACACTCACCACCCCTCCTCTAGTGTCAATGGTTAAAGTTAAGCTCTACTATTGATCATTGCTGATTTGCTGTAACTAATTCCTATAATTTTATTGTGCCTTACAGTATTCTTCTTCCCCCCTGTATTATGTTCTATTTTATGTTCAACATGCTTCTTCTGTATACCTCATCGAGGCGTGTGTAATTTCTTTAATAATAATAATAAAAAAAAGTTAAGCTAACAGAAATAAACCATATTATCACAATGCTGTAAACTGTGTGGACTAGTGTGCAGTGTGTGCAGACTCATATAAGTTTATAATAGCACTAAAGCTGCTTGACTTTAAGTTAGTGATGGTTTTATTATGTTATGTCAATCCAGTTCAAATCTCTATGAACAACAGCACCGATGCTGACTTGCCAAGCATTTATTTGGCATTTATTTATTCAAAATGAACAGATTGTAACCTGCAATAGATTATACACAGGAAATACATTTGAAATATTTAAAATGTAATTTGTTGAAAGTTACTTGAATTTGTTCAAAATATTAATATTCTTTAACTTTGCATTTAAGTATACGGGTGAACAGGTAGTGATGAAATAATGATGTCTGGAAATTCTTATTCTATTATTAGTGAAAAAAAAACAATACAATGTTGTCTGTATATTCTTCTATTAAACATGTATCTACCGAATTCTCATTAACAACATAATTTATGATACAGTCATTTGAAGTGTATACACCCTTTTCTATTAAGGCACACAAACTTGCTTAGAAAAGAAATTAGCAAAGAGAAAAGCTAATATTAATATTGCAATTACTATTTTTAACAAACAGCTCAAATGTGACCTTACGACTTGGTGCTGTCATCATCTCTGTGTGTATTTGACTTGTGGGTGTGGGACCAAGACAGTTGAGACACCGTCTATACAACTTCTTAGCAAATCATGATCAATTTTGTTGTCATGCATACAAGTGGAGTTCCAAACCGAGCTGAATATGAGCTTGGTGCAGATGTATGCAAAACTCCAGGTTGTTATCTGTACCCAGGGCAACACTTACGCCCCAATTCATCAAATTATAAAGCATCACATTATTTACCGAGTAACATAACGGCGATACAGTTATGGATAAAGTAATTAAGTAATTACTCTGTTACTCAAAATGTGGCTGCGTTAGTAACACTGTTATACTCCAATACCATTATTCCCAGCACTGTTTGGTAGTCCTGTTCTAATAGGTAAAACCTACCACCAAAGGGGGATGTAGATCAGGCAGGGCAGTGAGAGAGCTAACAGAAGAGATCTCCAATCCCTTAAAAAGTAAGCAAACATCGGAAGCATCATGTAGCCAATTACATAAGCAAGAGATACGCCCAGTGTAGAGTACACAAGCTGGGCCTTTCCATTCAAGATTTCAGTTCCTGCAGAAAATAAGAGAAATAAAAAGACATGAACACAAACATTCCAAGTGAAAAGTACTTTGGCATAATTCATTTTTACTCCAGGTTACTTAGCAACAGATTGTCATAGATACCTAGTACAAAAGCAACCACGTAGTTGCTTATCTGTCCCAAACCGTTGAAGAACATGAGGGTGACGAACACTGTCCATGAAGGGGAGAAGATTTGAAAAAAGGTCAAAGCGCTCTGGAGGGCCAAGGTTAGAAAAAAAACAGGCTTCCTTCCAAATCTATGTGAAAAAAATAAACCACGGGACAATTGAGTTTACAAACACATTCTAAACATTAGTTAATCTTTAATGAAGACAAAGATACTTGCTATTTCCTCTTGTGAGACAAACAAAGACATGTTATCTTAGTTTATAAAACATTTTTATAAGTCTTTTATAAGAGTATTTGCTGCTCCAATTCCTGTACTTTGACTCATACTTTACTATCAAGGATAATAAAAACTTAACACAGGATTTGCAGTGTCTACTGTTGAAAGCTTAAAAGTAACTAAAAACAATATAACCAAGTACAGGAAGTGTATGTGAAAGAGTAAAATATGATGTATTACATTATGGGCTCAACAACAACAACAATAAGTAGATCATTCAGAGAGCGCAGACCTCCGCGAAGCAGCACCAGTCTGCCAAGGTTTGGATCTGGATGTTCATAATTTATTTGTAAACTAATGTTCGGTGTTCACTCACAATTTATTTTATCTGTCATTAACAATCCCTTGGAGGGTTCAAAAATACTCAAAGAAATCCTCGGTCCCATTTTTGACATATGTCCATTTCAATATTCGACCATGTATGATGTCACTCTGATGTTATGAGACGTCACACAACGACTAAATTTCACATGTTAGATCTAATGTTAAATATGAAGCGCAAGATATTGTCAGATTTGACAAAATATGTCAACAACCTGCTTTAAGGTAAAGGTCATACATTTTGTAAATATACAATTCGCTTGACGTCATATGACATCAAAACGTGACTTCACGGAGCCAATCGTGTTCTCTCATCTGATGTCTGAAGGTAAGATGGAGTGAATGAAAAAAAACACCTGATGATATCTGGTCTGGATTCTGAGATATCACCACTTATGTGTTTTAGTTGTTGAGCTTCACTGTGACCTTGACCTTGCCCTTTATAGCTCAAAATTTGATGTTTTCTTCCTTGATGCATTATCAATCATCTCTGAAAGATTCATCAAAATCTGTCCATAACTTTTTGAATTGTCTGGCAAACAGACAAACAAACAAACATGCATTCCGGCAAAAGCATAACTCTGCAAGTTGTTTTCACTTTGACTGATTCTCAAAGTTGTTTCTTAGCTGTTCTCTCTCACTTTACATCTGCAGACTGACTCATCACTCCCTCTAGTGGCCACATAAATTAAACTGATCATAAATAAATGTAGTGCATGGCTTTATAATCTAATATACTAGTGTCTTCAGTATAAACACAGCTTTTTATTGTAAACACTTTGATAATAATAATAATAATAATAATAATAATAATAATAATAATAATAATAATAATAATAATAATAATAATAATAATAATAATAATAATAATAATAACAACGTTTGCTTTTTTGTTTGTTTATTCATCTGTTTGTCAGCAACTATACACAAAAATACTGGACCAATTTCCATGAAATTTTCAGGAAAGGTGCAATGTGGGGTAGAATACATTCCATTATTTTTTGGAAAATGTAGGTCAAAGGTCAAGGTCTCCAAAAATATGTTTTCACAATGATCAGAGATAGGGCAAATCAGGGATTTCCTTTTCATTCTTGTAAACTCAGTTTTGTATTTATTAGCTTCTTTTTGTTCTCACTGTTGATGTGCACTGACACCAGAACCATGAAAGACAAATTTGAAGACTCTAGGTCAAAGATCACAATAAAGATATAAAACATTTTTTTTTTTGAGAGATATTTTGAACTATTCGTACCAGTGAGCAATAAAATGCTGGTCTTTAAATTCTACATCTTGTGTGTACAGATTTTGACCTATTGTTGACCCCACAGGTCAGGGGTCACTTGGTTAATACCTATAAAAGTAAAATGAACGATAATGGAAAAACAAGTGGCGATAGACTTGGTTATTGTTATTGACAAATAGGAAATCTGACACTGTCTTCAAAATGGCACCATGACCTTTGACCTTGAGATGTCAAAATCCAGGTCACGTGATTTTAAATGGCCATAACTCTAAAAACAGCAGTGATAAGTACTCAGTTACTATTGGTAACAGACAGGCAACTAAAATGGCATCATGACATTTGACCTGGAGGGACGTTGAAAGGTCAAACCCATGTCCTAGTGTTTTGAGAGGAAGATGTTCATTCAGAGCAAAAATGTTTGCAAAGGAGCAGGGTTTGTTGTGCCTGGCACCACTTATTTTAGTTTATAATCTGAGTATTTTGAAGGAGAAATACTGCATATTACTCTTTTACATAGAATGAGAAGTAGTTCAACCAAAAAAAAAGTACCTGTCTGAGAGCTGTCCACTGAAGAACGATCCAACGAGAACTCCAAGTAAGTAAACTGTGGTAGTAAATGGCTGCTTCCACTGGTCACTGCACACCAGATCAAACTGAAATATATGTAAATACAATAGTTTTATTGAATAAATTATTTCAAAATTTTCAATGAATGTAGATTTTTCCTATATTAAATTAAAATGACAAATATCGGTAGGGACTATTTAGCAATCCCCAAACATTGGTTGTGACATGTCATGACCATCTATATAGAAACCTACGCCCATGCAATAAAACCTATTCTATTCTATAGAATGTTACTTAAACTGACCAAAAATCTGAACGTATTAGGGAGAAACTTGAAGAGTATACACACACACACACATATATATATATATATATATATATATATACACACACACACACAGAGCTGGAAACCTTGTGCACTGAAGCGGGTTGCAGGGCAAACACATTGCCGGTGGAAGTGGGCTGACGAGGTTATGTTGGCACTTCACCAGGTTCAAATCTTGGAAGATCACAAAAGACCTGGCAGAGGAGGTGGAGCAAGGATGTTTTTGGCCTTGGCTCAGAAGAGGGGACAAATCGTGGAGAAAAGAAAGGTCTTAAGGTGGGCTGTGGGGAGTGGCAGGCTCCACCACCCTTAGGTGTTCTGGGGTTAAAGGAACGAAACACCAGTGACGGGGTTATATTCACATTGGAGTGGTACCCCAGTAGTACAAAATAAATACACCATAACTGATAATAAGAAAATAAGAACGAAGTAAGTTAATGTTGTGATCCTTAACTCAAGTTTTTTTGCAAGTTGAATGGACAGTGTGCAGGATACCTTTTTTCTTCTACACTCCAGAACCTTCATTTGCATTCACAAACTGTTAAGACACTGAGACCCCCCCCTCACCTCAGAGACGATGGTGGACTGGTAGATGTCTGTGCTGTAGTTCCATCCATCCACACAGCTCTCCTGCTCCAGATCAGTCAGGTTGACATCTTTGCCAGGAACGTATCCCTGAGCAGAAAGGTTTCTGACCACATCCAGCCTGTACCTGCTGCATCTGCTCAGCTCCTGTCTCCCATGTACCATCTTCACAATCACAGAGATGCAAAGTTTGATTAATTTCCATTGTATAAGACGTACAGCATATTAACACAGTGGCTGGAAATGCTAAAAACATAACGTACTATTTTGTTGAAAATATATATCAGAATATTCTATCATGTTAAGCCAACAATGACTAATAAAACAAGCTGAAACAATGTCAATGTCAAAACCTCATAAACATAAAAAGTGTGTGTTATTCACAAACAAGCTGATTGATGGTAACACTATCTATACCAACCTGTTTGATTGGGTAGAGTAAAAACTAATAATGTCTGACACAACAACGTATCTGAATACTGTAAGTATCAGAACAAAATTATGTAATCGGGAGGCTGGAGGTATCTTTTTTTCAGACAATGTGAAGGACTGCTGTCACCTTCGGAGCTTGGCCAAAACCCTGTTAGCATCAGCTAATTGTCTCGTGAGTAAAAGTCCGCGGCGAACTCTTAAAATGCACTAAGATGTCAAACAAACGACCTGGCTGGCATCATAAGGGTCCGTACATGTGGTTACTACATTGTCAGGTCAAAATATTAAGTCGAAATATGCTTTAGATGTGTTTAAATGACAACCGCGAATTAGCATGTAATAGCATTAGCATGAATGAATCGGCTAATTCTCTCGTCAGTAAAAGTCATTCGCGAACTCTTTCAAGGCAATAACATGTCAAACAAACCAGCTGGTTAACATTTGCAGGGTCTGTACATGTGGTCCCCAACACTCCCATGGCCAGAACATAAGATAAACACAACATAACAATAAGAACATGTCCTGTCCGATGGTGCATGTGGCTGTGTGTTATATGGACTCAACAGCGCCACCTGCTGTTGTGGCATGCAAACTACACAACTGGAAGGTGCAAAGTTACTGCCAAAAGTCACGTGACGGAGAGGAGCCAATTGTTTGTCCAATCTGCAGAATTGTTTCTGCAACCTGCAGTACTTGTGAATTACATGTTGCTTTTGCAAAACACAATGAGCTTGTTTGTGAATCATTGGCTGTGAATAAAACACCTTTTATGTGTTTGTGAAATTTTAGCAGAAATTTCAGCCACATTTTACATTTCTTCAATAAAAATATAACATTTTCCCATGTTTAATACACTGATCATGTAGACCAGGGGTATCCAGCTCTGGTCCTGAAGAGCCACTATCCTACATGTTTTAGGTATAACCCTTTTCAAACATGATCAGCCTACCGTCCAGCTCTGCAGACACCTGATAGTGACTGTCAGGTCTGATGGAAGAGGGAAACAACCAGGGTTGGATACCCCTGATGAAGATGTTCATAAAAACTCAGAGTAAAGTTAATTGTCAAAACACCATAAACAGAGAAAAATTAAGAAAATGTGACTTTTTCAACAAAATTGATCATTAACTGAATATAAACCCAGTGTGCCCTTCCACTGTTAATGATCCAACTATACTGGTGAATCAATGTTGTAGAAGATGATCATTTTTCCACATTCACTACAGAGCCTTTGAACGTCCCAATATGTCATATCTGAAGACCATGAAAATATGACAAACTTTACACACATTATTTACATAGCCCGATAGGTTTAATGGATCAGAAGTTATTAAATATTTTTTGATGGTAGGTGCTTTTTTGTTACTAGTACTTGTTTGGATCTTTATGGGTTAAACCAGTGTTTCTCAGCTCTGGTCTTCGAGGAACACTATCCTGTATATTTTAGATCAAGCATGGACAAACCATTCCACAAAGGGCTGGTGTGGCTGCAAGTTTTTGTTCCAACCAAGCAGCAGCACACCAGATTTGATTCAATTAATCATCTTATCTCAGTCTTCAGATAGTCGACTGGTCAAACTGTGAGCTCTTGGATGGTTGGAACAAAAACCTACAGCCACACCGGCCCTTTGTGGAATATTTTGCTCATTCCTGTTTCAGATGTAACCCTCTTCATAACATGCCTGATTCCAATATTCAGAGAAACATCTAAAAAGTGCAGTATAGAGTTGAGAAACACTGAATTAAACAACACTATTATTAATACACAAGTGTTATGAGCCTTCATGTGTTATTATAGTACTGGCTTCTTCACAATTTGTAAAGTGCTAGAATTTACTGTCAGCTGTGTACTCACTTACCTGTGTTGGGATTATCGCATTTAACCATTCTGTAGTTAAATTGACTTCAGGAATCCGACAGTGGTGTTTGGGAATGTCTGCCACAAACACAATAGACAGAATTCCTGTTCCATTGGGTAAAGCACTGGCACATAATAGAAAGAAAACAATCTTCTGGAAAAGACCCCAGTCACCCAAAAAAGCGATGGATTCATCATATTCCTTCATGGTGCAGATGGTAATAGTGACAGTGATCCTCTCCTACTGTTTGTTCCTCCTCTGCTCATTTTATGGGTAGGCAGAGGTGATATGGGTGGGTGCAGGGTGCAGTTAGAGTTGTTTTGGTGTGTGTGCTTGGCAGGGGTACAGATTTTGTCAAGCACATCATGTCACTATATTTTATTACATGAAAAGTGTGATATAAATAAAGATTGATTGGCTGAGCCATAAACTCAAGGTAATTTTATGGCTGAGAACAAATAGACACTTATCACAAGTGTGAGTGTTGTTGCTTACTCAGGGGTCAAATTATTTCAAGTGCACTATAAACATTGATATACAGGTAGACGGTATTTCCTGCTTACCATCGCTGCCTGTTCCACCTCCTCCTTTGCCCACAGGTCAGCTGCAGGGTCATCAGCCAGGAACCACCATTCATTGACGCTTTGCTCCTTTAATCCTGGAACGTTTCCTGGTGGTGGTGCAGTGACAGAAATGTTGTGGAAGTTTGATTAATTGACAAAATATACAGTGTAGGAAATAAAATCATATGGTGAAGCTCATTTACATCATAGGGGTGTTATATCCAGTTTAAGCAGCAGAGGGAGCCATAGTTAAACTGTGTTAAAACAAGGCTCTACTCTGGCAGGGTTCAGGTGTGTCAAAGCAAAGGAAAGAGTCAAATCGGGCAGAACTGATCTGTGTGGAAGCAAAGGAAGAATGAAATTGGCTGTGTTAAGGAAGAGAGATCACATTTGGCTGTAAATCTATCTATAATCCAGCAAATCTCTCTCTGTTGAGTTCCTGTTTGTCTGTGGAATGCCTAACACCTGCATAACTCCACCAAATGATCCAAAATTTGGAGGGTGACCTTCCAGTACTATGGTCAGGGGCGCAACTACACAGTTTTTTGGGTGTATGCAACATCCTCCTCCTCCTCTCCGCCTGTTCCTGTCTCCTCGTCCTCCTCTCTGCCTGCTGGTGTCTCCTCTCTCTCCCTCATGTCTTGTCCACTAGCCCATATTAAACAATCAGCTTAATGACTTTGCAGACATACATTTGCTGTACTTCAATTAAAATCATAACCAATGATGTGCGTTTGGAGTTTATTTGATACGTGTTTTGTGATTTATTATCGTGTAAAAATATGTAATTATTTGGACTCTGTTTGGACTACATATCAGACGTCGCATAGCTGACGTCACAGCAGAATCTTTCCCTGCAAACTTTTCACAACCGTATACTGCCTTTTCTATTGCCTGTGTGCTTTGTGCCCCAGTGTAATCACAACACCATTTCCACATGTTCCCTCTACAGCTTCCCGGCTGACGAGAGCTTGTCCCGCATGCTGGCTCTCACTCGACCAACTATCTCTCCCCCGGAGTAGCTGCCACTTTCCACATGCCCCGATTTAAAGTGGTTTTCTCCACGTTTGATGCTCTTGCCTTCGTCCTGAAAGAAGTAGGTGAAACTCGCCAAAGTCACAGCCATTTTCAACGAGTTTGATGGTGAAGCTTGGTGGTGACGTCATATTTGTGAGACGGACGTTGTAGTCCATTACTTACTCTCACATAAAACCTAACGTAACTTTTGATGCCTGTCCAAAGTGAGTGCTTTCTCAATGTGAAAATGTATCTTTAAAATTCACAGACATCATATGTGAAAACCGTAGCACATTTCAAACGGGACCAGAAAATTACTTTTATCACTCCATTGAATCGTTCATTTTTTATGGCACTTAGGCCCCATTGCCCGGAAATCGACCGGAAATAGAATTGCGTCACTTAGGCTCCCTATATATATATATATATATATATATATATATATATATATATATATATATATATATATATATATATATATATATATATATATATATATATATATATATATATATATATATATATATATATATATATATATATATATATATATATATATATATATATATATATATAAATTTCCCTCATATAAACGGTTTAAGTGCTTGAGAAGGTTTCTACTTGCATTGTCTGACTCTATGGTTTTGGAGATGATTCACCCCACCCTCTCTGTGGACCCTGTTTCAAAACCACTGCATTAATATAAAGTCAAAAGTATCCATAAGAAAAGCAATAGATATGTGTCTGGTGTGTCATTGCCTAAGAGGTAGTAAGAATTTCATTGCTCTTTCTAACTTTGCTGCTCTGAGCACTGTCAATTCCCACCCCCTGATTTGACGACAGCTGTGCAACCCCCCCAACATGATTCTGTTATTCTCACTCACACACACAGAAATTGAGCGAGGGGAGTTGGGCACTGAAAGTCGGTATAGGTATGGAACCGGGGCAAACATAACAGGAGTAACCAGACCAAACATTGCATGTTCTGCTGAGATCAGGGGTGCCCATTCCTGGTCCCCAAGGACCGCTATCCTGCATGTTTTAGATGTATCTCTTATCTAACACACCTCATTCAAATGATCAGCCTGTCATCAAGCTCTGGAGGAGACTGATGCTGACCGCCAGGTGTACTGAAAGAGGGAAACATCGAAAACATGCAGGACAGCGGCCCTCGAGGACCAGGATTGGGCACACCTGACTTAGATGCTCAATGTTGTCTTTATGTATTTAGTAGGGTACAATGAGGGACAAGCTATTATTGTGGAGGGAAGGCTGTTCCAGATGTTCCCACTGACAACAGACAACACATTCATCCCAAAGTAAATTCTCCTATGGTGTATCTCACAGTCGCTATATCACATGCCCGAGTGTTCATTCCAGTTACAGATCTCCTGATAAAAAATTACTTCAGCAGCGGTGGTGCAAGACCATGAAGGACATAAAACATAAATAAAACAAGCATATCTAAAGGTTTTACATTTTTGAAAGCTTAAAAATGTATGGTTGTTTAAAATGTGACATATATGAAATGAATATGTCTTTTTTGGCCAAAAAAAGTAGTGCAATATAACGGTGCAATTCTTCTTAAAAAATTAGTAATAAAGTAATGATCACAGATGGACACATAACAGTAGCACACCTACAGGTAGTATCAATCACACATTTTTTCAGTGCATTCAACACGATCTATCCCTGCATACTCAGCACCAAAGGACAGAGGAGGATCCTATCTTTTTTCACAGATTACTTAATAAAGAGACCATATCAGGCTGGAAACAGTGTATCTGGGACAGTAATGAGCAGCACTGGGGTTCCACAGGGCACTCATTTGGCTCCCTTCATGTTAACATTGTACACAGCAGATTTGCTTCAGTGCCTCTCTTCGTTTTCTCATGATGCAGGTTGATCCCAGAGTCTCCTCGATGGCTGCTTTGTCAGGGTAGAAAGGAGGAAGCTGAGGCCATAATGACATAGTGAGTCTTTATTATGTCAGATCAAGAAATATTCCGACTAATACAAAATACAAAAGTACAAAAGTTTTCTGGGATTGGATAAAAAAAACAACTGCTTCCTACTGAACACTTCTAACATCCCAAAAATGTTGTTGGATTTCATAAAGTCTAAACATTCTCTTAAGGCAGTCCAATCAGGGCTGCATATTAATAATCCATCACAACAACAGATTAATTTCAAATGCATATTTTACACCCATGATAAAAAATAAACAAAAAAAAAAACCCACCAGAGTAAAAACCTAAGAAAAATTGCAAAACCTTCACAAACCAGCAACAATTGATTAAACAGGACAAGTTTGGATGGTGCTCCGGTTCCCCCCATCATCCAAAAACATGTTTGTTAGTGTAAAATCCTCCAGCCAGGTGATTCTGACCATTACCCTGGCTCTACAGCAGGAGATGGGCCCCCAGGTGCCGCCATGGCTGCCCACTGCTCCTTACAGGTGCCCCAATGGTATCAAAAAAAGGATGGGTTAAATGCAGAGAACAAACTTCATTATACAGTTGTATAAATGCCAAATAAAGTACTTTACTTTACCTTTACATATTAACAATCAGAGCATAGTTTCTAAATGAACCACTGTACTGGGTTTTTCTTTCTTAGTGACGCATGGAAACCTGTTACAAAGGAGACAGTAACAAAATTAAACATTAGCTGGCTTACTTTTAAATATAGAAGAGCAAATAATAAGAAAAATGAATAAAATGCAATGAATTCATAGTTGGTAAAAAAAAAAAAAAAAAAAAAAGAATGCTGCCAGTGGTGTCATTCAGAAGACAGAAGTCAGAAGAAGAGGAGGGGGAGAGAGGAAGAGAGGAAAGGGGGAAGAGGGGAGGAAGGAGAAGGAAAAAAAAAAAGGAACGGAAGGGGGAGAGGGGGCGAGAAGGAAAGAGAAATGGAAAGAGAAAAGGAAAGGAGAAAATAGGGAAGGTGAAAGAAAAAATGACTTCAATGTTGTGTTCTATTTGGACAGTTGTTCTTGGGTTTGATTTTTGCATTGTGGGTTTGTTTTTTTGTTGTTTTTTTTAACATATAGTGTTGAGGTAATGGGAATGGTGGTTAAATAAGCTTCAGCTTCAGCCCTAAACCTTTTTGGTCAAGCAATGAATTTTTCATGTGTGAAAATGTGTTTTACCTGCCTTGTGCTTTGTTTTGTATTATGACCAAAATAAAAAATAATAAAAATAATAAAAATAATTCCATGAGCATCTCACCCTTCCCACTTGCACATCTGTTCAATGGTTTCAGGTAAAGCTCGTCCAAAACTCTCTGGAAGGAAGTGAATGGCAATGGCAGAAACTATAGCCAGAGACCCCAGTATACTGTGAGGCAGATACTTAGAGTAGATACCTGTGGGAGGAGAGGGAGGGTGGGTTACAATGAAAGGAAAAGCTTGGATCAGGCATGTGTATAATGTATATGTGAGCTGTAACTGGATGAAGAGGATAAGGATGGAAGAGTCCCATGCGGCTCCGGAGCCACAGGTTGCCGACCCCTGTCCCAAGGAATACCTAGGACTTTGGTTCTCTCTATACCCACTTTGTGATATAAAACACAAACTGAAAAGATCCAGTTGACTCACTCAGATGGAACAAAAAAGGTGTCAGGGAACTTCCCACTCTGGAAAAGGTGGAGCATATTCCTGTTGCTGTGGTTCTGATCACAGTTGGGTAAAGTTCTGTTGTGAAGGCATACACCATGGATGAACAGCTTGCAAAGGCAAATTTACCCAGCATCTCTAATGTAATAGCCAACTGTGGTAAATCTTAAACAGAGGGAAAAAAAGTTATATATATATGCAAGTCATAACAAAGAGGACTGAGAGCAGTTACAACATGACAAACTGTGTGATACCACAGAAGTATGTTACTAACATGCTGGGGGAAAAAATCATTATGTTTTAACAAGAAAAAAAAAATCCCATTTTAAGTTTATAAATGACAACATAATGGAAAGATGAAACTTGAGTGTAAAGAATAGCCTGTAGAGAACAGATACAGTGAAATATAAATAATTTAAACCATTTGTTTGATAGTTATTGAACTCAGTAGATGATGCTCTGATTGGTTTATTGATGCCAAGGATGATTTTAGGATGAACCAGACTAGACAGAATGAAGAATGAGCTCAGTATCTGGAGCTATCAGTGACATATCCTGACAACAGGTCTGTAATAAACTATGTCCATGGGCCACATCTACAGAGCCTCCAGATCACAGGTGTAAAACATAAGGCCCAGGGGCCAAATCCGGCCCACCAACGGCTCTACTCTGGCCCCTGGGGGCCCTGAAAATATCACACTGAGGATATTAACAATCAATAAAGTTAAAATCCTTTTAGGTTACTTCAATCTAAAGTGGATGAGGTGAATAAAATATAACAAACAATAATCTAGAAATAATGGAAACCAACCTATAACTAATGATCCGTTTTGTTTAGTGTAAAAAAAGTACAAAAAGGAATAGTCTTTTTACAAAAAGAAAATGGGAATAACCTGAAATGTCTGTGAAATTTTATCAACATTCACCCTGTTACTAAATGTGGATATTTGTTGATCTAGTGTAATCTAGTGTGATCTGTAAATTTTATGCACATGTAGAAATGATAAATTTAAGCTGAATATTTTTCTCAATAATTTACGAGTTGCTGCTCGAATGTTAACAACCAAACAAATAAATAGAACCAAAAACATTGGACCTTAGATCCCCTTTTTGAAGGGGGGTGAATACTAATAACAGCTGTTGAACATATATTAAAAACAACACTCATTGTCTTTTAGAACCTCATGTCTCCTCAGATTTTAGGATGTACATTACTTACATTTTGGGACCACCTGAACCAAGCAGAGTGCCACTCCCCCCATGGCAAGGGTACCACTGGCAGACAGCCGCCGCGGGAAATACTTAAAAACAATCATGGTATAGATGTATGCTGGTACCTCCACAGCTGCTGAGATGAAACAGCTGATATATGGGTCAGCACCAAGGTTTGATGTGTTCAGGGACAGACCGTGGTAGCCAGCACCTGTAATGCACCTGGACAAGACATGAAAACAGTTAGTTTAGTAGAAAACAAGCACTAGCTACAGCAGATTTGAGCCTGGTTTATATACAGTAAGTTTATTCTTCACAAACGTACAACACTGATGACAGACACTGTGATTTGTTCCTGTTATCTAAAAGTCAGGCCAACAGACTTCCAAGTTACTCTAGTACCCCCACCCCAGATGGTGACAGTCAGGTCACCAGTGACCCTAGTGAGGAAACAATTGTTTCACCTCTACGTCACCCTAATGAACTTGAGTTATTAAAATGCATACTCACCAAAACATACAGAGAATGAGCGTCGTAGTCGTAATGTTTATGTTTTGAAATAGATCAAATATAGTGTGGTGTTTCCCATTTTGTCTCTTGTCATTATCAACCTGCAAGACAGAAAACCAGATAGTTTCATACTAAACTTTTTGTGATCCAAGTCATATTTGGGCAGGAAAAGCCTATTTTTCTCTCTCTTTAGAGAGCGGTTTTAGGTTGTTATCCTTGGAATATTTAAAAACTCACAGCATCACAGTTAGTTGTTGCAGCAAATGAACGTGAACCTAATCTACTGACTGGCACTTTTTCTTGAAAAAACCTTGAGTTTCTGTGTTTCCTCACTTCTGGTGTTTTGTAGGAACAGTTAATTGGGCATTTCATGTTGTCATTGATGCAGATTATATGACTGATGGTCGGTGTTGTGTGTAAATTAATGATTCTACATGGGTTAGTCAGTCTTACAGACAGGAACATAACCTGAGGTAGATGGGTTTGCCTCTGGATTCAGAATAGTGTCAATTGAAAATGCAACTAGTATGTGTAAGCAATTATCAAGTTACTGACAAAGATTATGTTTTTGCCGGCGTTCGTCTGTCTGTGTAACTCAAAAAGTTATGGACGGATTTTGAAGAAACTTTCAGGATAGCTTGGGAATGACACAAGGACTAATCAGTTAGATTTTGGTGAAGATTCAGAAGAGATCCTGGATCACTTTGAAATGTATTCTCCATTTACCGCAATGTAAAATCATTTAGGAGGGGGGGGGGTTTGATCTGCCCTGGTGGAGTCGATACTCTCTAAGTGCTTTTCTAGTGTTTCTTAATACAACCAACATTTGAGTTGATCAGCTTTAAGTTTGTACATATAGTACAAACACAGTATGGACTACAACTGTTGCTACTGAAAAACAATTACACTGTTCTGTACAGGCAAAAGCTCACTCGATCTTGATTTTCAGTGTGAATACAGACAGTCTAAGTGGGACCATGTGATCCTTCTGACTTTTTGAGGTGTATTAATAATAATAATAATAAGAAGAAGAAGAAGAAGGAGAATGGATTAGATTTCTCTAGCACTTTTCAAGGCACCCAACACACTTTACATTCGTGATCCATTATTCATTCACTCTCACATTCTCCCTCTGGTGATGGTAAACTACATTTCTACCCACAGTTGCCCTGGGGCAGACAGACAACTTGTGTCTTCATTCCCTCTGACCAACATCAAACATTCATACACCAGTGTGAGTGACACTGGAGGTCAGGAGTGTGAAGTGTAGATATCTAAAGGCCCTTTGCCCATGCTCCTGTCTGACTAACTAGGACAGAGCAGGATTTGGTTAATGGATGACCCGCTCTACCTTCTGAGCCATGTTCACCCACAATCTAGTCTTAATCTAATCTATATCTAACGGTCCTTTGCCCATGCTCCTGTCTGTTCCGTTAAGCAGAAGTCTTGACCTTATATGTACAAATGATGTGATGTAACTAGTTAAAAAGAAATGAAGACTGGTTGTAGAAATCCATGTGATTTGGGCCAAAATGAATATAAAGATAGTTTTGCACCACCTGGAGGGTTCATGTTCAACTTAATGAACTATTAGGGTCCAAATGCACAAATAAATGAACCAAAGATGAATAAAAGTGGGTTTAGCAAAATATAACACCTTTGATATCTGTGATGTTTTTAAAGGATGTACTACTTGGTCTTTATCTAAAAGTCATCTTACACTGTAATATTCAAAGATGACATGTGGAGCCTCCACTTTGTTCCGGTGTGCAGCCTTCCTCACTATGGCCTCAGCTTCCTCCTTTCTACCCTGAGAAAGCAGCCATCGAGGAGACTCTGGGATCAACCTGCATCACAAGAAAATGAAGAGAAGCACTGAAGCAAATACAGGAGGTAGTGTAATTTAGTGCTATCATGGACATAGAGAACTGAAAAAGAAGGTACAGTGAAATTTATTGAAAAAATATATATATTTCTTCACATTATATATATTCCACTTTTAAATGACAAGACAATTAAATACATCTGAAGTGGAAATTCCATCACTGTAAAACTGTTTGTCATATAATCCAACATGAAACCAGTCCCCCTACCCCTGGTGTGTACGTATGACGTACACACAGGAGGAGGTTTCCCCAATATATCCGGTGGTTGTGTTCTTCCACATCAAAAAATAGTTCCCAAACTGATTTGATGAAGTCAAGCCCAGCGCATTGATTTCCAGCCTAATTTGCACTGCATGTGAATGTACTGTACACGGAAAAAAAAAAAAATTAATCAATTAATTAACTTTGGCCAAAATCTTTCAGCAGATTAATTCAGACACGATTTACTCCATTCTGCCTTGAAATTCTCAGAAGGCATCACTTCATTTAAATTTCCAAAAATAATTAAAGGTAAAATACATGTAGATTTGTTTTAATTTCAAACCATACACATGTTTATCCTACAAGACTACAATATAAATTAGGCTGATGTAAAACTTCAAACAACTGTGATATATGGACGCATATGTAGTATAAATAACACTTAAATGTATATAATTATGATACATTCAAGTAGACAGTTTTGAGATTTTAAAAATTGCATTAGATAACGTCCGAGTTCCTTGTGAGTGGGCCGCAACATCATAATAATAGGGCTTTAGTGGAAGTGGCCGGGGGCCTCTTAGTGCAGAATACAATATGCCGTGGATGGCCCCGAGACTGCGTGGCCCCTCTGGCATCTGCCCACACGCCAGACTGGCCAGTCCGCCCCTGCTCTGGAGAGAAAATATGTTTTTAGTCCTGTTTTAATAAGTAAAACCTACCACCAAAGGGGGATGTAAATCAGGCAGGGCAATGAGAGAGCTAACAGAAGAGATCTCCAATCCCTTAAAAAATAAGCAAACATTGGAAGTATCATGTAGCCAATTGCATAAGCAGCACACACGCCCAGTGTAGAGTACACAAGCTGGGCCTTTCCACTCAAGAGTTCAGTTCCTGTAGAAAATAAGAGAAATAAAAACACATGACATGAACACAAACATTCCGAGTGAAAAGTACTTTGGCATAATTAATTTTTACTCCAGGTTATTTAGTAACAGGTTGTCATAGATACCTAGTACAAAAGCAACCACGTAGTTGCTTATCTGTCCCAAACCGGTGAAGAACATGAGGGTGACGAACACTGTCCATGAAGGGGAGAAGACTTGAAAAAAGGTCAAAGTGCTCTGGAGGGCCAAGGTTAGAAAAAAAACAGGCTTCCTTCCAAATCTATGTGAAAAAAATAAACATGAGACATGAGTTAATCTTTAATGAAGAGAAAGATACTTGCTATTTCCCCTTGTGAGACAAAAAAAGACATGTTATCTTTGTCAAAAAAAAGATACATTATCTTTGTTTGTAAGAAAATGTTTGTCTTTTATAAGACTATTTGCTGCTCCAATTCCTGTACTGAGCACGATATGTATAAACTTTTTTTTAAAAATAACTTTTATTGTCATGGATAATAAAAATATGAATAAAAAGTTAACAGGATTTGCAGTGTCAATATACTGTCGAAAGCACAAAAGTAACTATAAAAAGTATAACCAAGTAGCTACAGGAACTGTATGTGAAAGAGCAAAATATGAAGTACGACATTATGGGCTCAACAACAACAATAACAATAATTATCTGGCTACCAGACAAACAAACAAACACATATATTCCAACAAAACAACTCTGTTCGTTGTTTTCACTTCGACTGATTCTCAAAGTTGTTTCTTAGCTCTTCTCTCTCACTTTCGATCTGCAGACTGACTCATCACTCCCTCTAGTGGCCACATAAATTAAACTGATGGTAAATAAATGTAGTGCATGGCTTTATAATCTAATATACTAGTGTCTTCAGCATTAACACAGCTTTTTATTGTGAACACTTTGATAATGTAAAACACTGTGGTTTTAAATGTCAAAGGTCAACCTGTGGATAGTCACATGTTTCTGTGTCTGTGGGAATTGTAACTTCATTAAACTAGTCGTAAACTCATAACATCGTACCTCTGGGTCTTTACGTTTATTGTGTCAATCACAGGAGTAACTGAAAAAGTTGAATAAATGAGACATGGTTGTTCAGACTGAGGTCGCATTGCAAATTTTGGATACGTATCGAATTTATTTCAACATATGAAAGTGGCCTGGGTCATATAAAAAAAAAAAAATCGGATTTGTGCCGTTCAGACTGTCTTTGACAGGTCAGATACAGGTCAAATGGCAGCAAAAAGTCAGATTTGGGCCACGTTTCCCTGCAATCTGAACATAGCATAAATGTAGGCTCCAAAATGGCATCATGACTTTTGACCTGGATGGACCTTGAAAGGTCAAACCCATGTCCTCATGTTTTGAGAGGAAGATGTCCACATTAAAAGCAAAAATGTTTGCAAAGGAGCAGGGTTTGTTGTACCTGGCACCACATATTTTAGTTTATATTTGAGTATTTTGAAGAATAAATACTGCATATTACTCTTTTACATAGAATGAGAAGTAGTTCAACCAAAAAAAAGTACCTGTCTGAGAGCTGTCCACTGAAGAAGGATCCAACGAGAATTCCAAGGAAAAAAACTGTGGAAGTAAACGGCTGCTTCCACTGGTCACTGCACACCAGATCAAACTGGAATATAAGTAAAGATAATAGTTTTACTGAATAAATGACAGCACAACACCGTGCAACAAATAACACAATGATTTTACACTCTGTAAAGAACAATACAGCAAAGTACAAATGAGTGATGTTACATTACTGTGGAACAAGATATGATGGCATCACTACTAAGAACATACCCTGTAGGCATTTTGGAAATACTGGGTACTTATTTTGTAAACAGATTTTTGTTCAAGTAACAGGTACATAACATCAGTTGTGCAACAAAATTGTTGCACAACTGGTGTTAAAACAATAAATAGAATGTCACTTACACCGACCAAAAAATCGGGAACATATTAGGGAAAAGTTTGAAGAGTTTATGGCATATATATATATATATATATATATATATATATATATATATATATATATATATATATATATATATATATATATATATATATATATATATATATATATATGTCAATCAGGTGTTTTGCTTTCATAAATACTTTATTTTTTTAAAGATACTCAGTGAAGCACATAACAAAATTTGTCCTTTTTTCCCCATCATTGGCGTGGTGCCCAGTAGTACAAAATAAATACACCAGAACTGATGAAAATAAAATAAGAATGAAGTGAAGGGAAGCAAGAAAGAGGGTTCAAATCCCACACCAGACCTTTCTGTGTGGAGTTTACATGTTCTCCTCGTGTCTGTGTGGGTTTTCTCCAGTTTCCTCCCACCATCCAAACACATGCACTGATAGGTTAACTGGTTAATCTAAATCACCCATAGGTGTGAATGTGAGAGTGATTGTTTGTCTATATATGTTCAGCCCTGAGATGAACTGGAGACTCATACAGGGTGTACCCCGCCTTCACCCACTGTAGCTGGATTAGACCCCCAGTGACCCCTGTGAGGATAAAGTGAGTTCAGATGACGAGACGAGAGTGAAGTGAGTTAATGTTGTGATCCTTAACTCATGTTTTTTTGTAAGTTGAATGGACAGTGTGCAGGATACCTTTTTTCTTCTACACTCCAGAACCTTCATTTGCATTCACAAAATGTTAATACACCGAGACCCTCTCACCTCAGAGACGATGGTGGACTGGTAGATGTCTGTGCTGTAGTTCCATCCATCCACACAGCTCTCCTGCTCCAGATCAGTCAGGTTGACGTCTTTGCCAGGAACGTATCCCTGAGCAGAAAGGTTTCTGACCACATCCAGCCTGTACCTGCTGCATCTGCTCAGCTCCTCTGCTCCATTCACCACCTCAGAGACACAAGGACACATGGTAATAGTGACATTGTTAATATATTTAGAAAAATTTAAGGACAAAAACACTTAATCTGAGGTGTTTATAATGTAATATAACTTTGATTATACATGTACGTTTAACACATATAGATCCAAACATCCACCATACACCAAAATCATCTATTATTATAAACTGTTTAATATATGCTGATCCACTATTCCCATCAATACATGTAAATAATTGGTGGAAACTACAGTTTATCATCTTCTCATGGCCATCATATATGACCCATTTGTAGTTACCATGGAAACACTGTCATCTACTATGATATTGATTCACCAGTAAAACCCATGGAGTTTAATAAATTGGTGTATGTTCAGTAAAGACAGACTTTAATGAGGGGAAAAAAAATAACTTTTTCTTAAATTTTGTCTATTTTTGATCCAATAATCCTCAACTTTACTCAGAAGTTTTATCAACATCTACATGGTTAGTGTTGGAAAATACTGGGTTTTCACAGAAAAAATATTAAATACAGAAGATAATATTGCAATAATTTGTGATACATCACTTAAGGATGGTTAAATATAGGGAAAATTATTTGGGAACTGACACAAGTGTCACACTGGATCCTTCAGGGTTAAAACAGTAGGTGATTACTTGCGTTGAATCACTTGTGTAAATCAACATGTTTAGACCTGATGTCTAGTTCTACGGCCGTTTGTGTCCTGTGTAACTGGTTTGGTAACATGTACTTTCTGTAAACTGAAAACAAACTGAATATTTTTTTTCCCTGTATCATTCCATTTTATTGCATAGAACTATTTACATACAGACTTTAATGTTTAGATTTTATTCATTTAATTATTACTAAAGTCTGATGAAAATTCCACTTGAGTAGTCTTGTTGGAAATACATTTACTGGACAAATTGTTGATGTGGTTATGTTCCAGTAAATGCACAGTAGCTGGTCTGAAGATTTATTTCTTGGATCTGTCATTTCCAAGTGTGTCCAGTGTGTGTTCCAGTCCTAGGCTAGTGCTATTAGCACAGCTACTTAGCTCTTCACAGAGGCTTTAGTAAACACTGTGTGTCACCAAGTGCTTCAATAAATTAGTCGTATTCCAGCCTTTACATGTAAATGTATTTAACACCTGTAGCATATGGAAGCCTCTGAAACTTCTTGTGAACGGTAACCACATGCTCTACCTTTTCACCTTTGACATGTTGTTGTCTGCACCGCTGCTTGTGTGCCATTTAACAGTGGAGAGAGGGCGTAATTAAACAACAGCTGCATGTGTGGTACTGAAACTCACATTAGCTTTCGGTCTGGTTACTACCATTAATGTTTGCCCCGGTTCCATACCTATACTGACTTTCAGTACCCAACTCTGTAGCTTGCATCCTGTGTGTGAGCGAGAATGACAGAATCACTTTTTTTTTTTTTTTGGGGGGGGGGGGGGGGGGGGGTCATTTTGGGAAACACTGGACCTTGTGAAAGTCCATTACTAATGCAGTACGGTGCAGCTGTAGTCAAATCAGGGGGCAGGACTTGGCAATGCTCCAAGCGGTTAGAAAGACCAATGAAATTAAATTAATTTAATATCTTTGTTGTTGTATGTCATAATGAAACGTTGCACTGCAATTCACCATAGTAGAAATGGGCAGCATGGTCAAAAATTTAGATCCCAATATAATTTGAGCCACTGGCGGTATACGGTATATATGATGGTATAGTACTTTTGTAGGCTACTATACATAAATAATGAATAAACTATAAATTACAGGAGAACAGTTTGTTAGTGGTCATATAGCTCCAAGTGCAGTCTTTTATATTTGTGCAGACTTTCTTAATATTCATAGCACAACACATCTCAACGGTAGCAATCACTGTAGCAACACTTAGCATGCTAATGTTAGCAAAATCACTAATGAAATTGTTTGTAACTCTGAACGGATATTAGTTGTTAACACCAGCCAGATACCATGACTAATAGTAACTCAACTAGATATAGTAACATACAGTTATAAAGGCTGGTGCAGTGTTAAATTTAAGGCAGTGTTAACGTTTAACACAATTGTTTTGTTGTGATCATAAACTCTATGGCTGTCATGACTTTGGCTGTTAGCTTTTTAGCTCGCTTTTCAGACACCCTGTAAATTAAATTGTAGAGTCCTAAATTGAAATATGTTGGCATCACATACCATTATAACCAATAGTAGACTACATAAACTATAAACATAAACTATATATTTTAGATTTGTAGCTTATTTAAACTCAATGCTTCTGCTAACACAGCATCTAGGAAGACTGTGGTGCTAGCTGCTTCTTAGAGGCAGCCGACGGACATTCGAAACTTTGCTTTACTGCCATCTACAGGATAGACGGTAGAACAGTATGACTAAAATCTCTCGCATGGACAAAAAAATACTTCATAAGGTATGATACCTTTCATATCACCCATTCCTACGCCATAGTACTGGAAAGTCACCCTCTAAATTTTGGATAATTTGGTCTAGTTGTCCAGGTGTTGTACAGGACACACTACAGACAAAGATTTGCTGAATTATAGATAGTTTCCAAATGTTATGAGCCTTCATGTGTTATTATAGTACTGGCTTCTTCACAATTTACAAAGTGCTAGAATTTACTGTCAGCTGTGTACTCACTTACCTGTGTTGGGATTATCGCATTAAACCATTCTGTAGTTAAATTGACTTCAGGAATCCGACAGTGGTGTCTGGGAATGTCTGCCACAAACACAAAGGACATGACTCCTGATCCATTGGGTAGAGCACTGGCACATAATAGAAAGAAAACAATCTTCTGGAAAAGACCCCAGTCACCCAAAAAAGCGATGGATTCATCATATTCCTTCATGGTGCAGATGGTAATAGTGACAGTGATCCTCTGCTACGGTTTGTTCCTCCTTTACTCAGTCATTTTATGTTTACATGTTGAGTCAGCAGTGATGACATGGGTGTGTGCAGGGTGTAATTAGTTTAGCTTTGGTGTGTGTATGTGTGTGTGTGTTATTGGCAGGGGTCCAGATTTTGTGATATGAACAGAGATTGATGATTTATCACAAATCGGACTTTTGTTGCTTACTCAGGGGTCAAATTGTTCTAAGTGCACCATAAAATATACAGTTGAGAGCAACATTATTAAATTATTCATGTTAAGTTTCTTCAAGATTTTCCCAAATACTTTTTAACAGAGCAAGGAATATTTAACATAGGATTTATGAACCTACTATTTCATTTAAGAAAACACTAAATTAAATGGAGACATTATTAGCCCTCCTTTAAGAAATTACCATTTATTAGGTCATCGTACAAACCACTTTTGTGCCGTAATGTTCTTGAACTTCACAGGTGATGTCTGTTATTATTAGTTTATATATTATTGTTAGTACATGCATTATTTCACCCATAATATATCTGTTGCAATAGTGTTGTTCTGAGCTGTTCTGAGGCACAATTACGAGACGGAGTTAAATGATGTTGTGAATTCCAACCCATTTGTTCTGGGTGGAGTCACCCAAGAAGATATTGTCAATTCAGACCAGGCCTGGACTGGCACACGGGATGACCGGGACCGGTGGCCTGCCTGGTCTGCCCCAGGTATTAAAACATTAAAATAACCACTTTTGAGTTTTATATAATTTTTAACAAAACAAAAACACTGGTTGTCACATTTTAGTCGACTAAAATTATTTTAGATTTCGTCCACTAAAATGTTATGACTTTTAGTAGACTGACACTACACTAAAACAAAAATTATTTAGATGACTAACTTGGGACTAAAATTACATTTTCGTCATGAGACTAAAACTAAATAAAATATCGTACATGTAAAAAAAAAGTATTTTTACATGTACGTTCATTCGATCAGTGGTCTTCAGCCCTGGTCCTTAGGGTCCACTGTTCTGCATGTTTTAGATGTCACCCTGCTCCAACACACCTGATTCAAATGATCAGCTCATCAGCAAGCTCTGCCGATGTGCTCTTGAGCAAGGCGCTAAAGAGGCATTTTTTTCTTTTTATTTTGAATCTTAACAGTTAATATAATAAAGGTATTTGCCTTAATGTATCTCTGGTTTTTGTTCTGCTTTGATTATGCACCGCTACTTTAACAGAATAGTGTCTTAATAATACCATAGCTGTAAATTAGAGTGGAATGAATTGGTGGACCAGAGCAGTTAAACCAGTTAGACCAGTTAAACCAGTCCCTACCGCTCCAACTCCGCCAAGCTCTGAACACATTACCATGGTTTACAAGCACGCTAAGGGTAAAAAGTCCCGCGTGCCAGTCCGGGCCTGATTCACACTGAACATTAACAACTGATATCTAGAAAACTTGACAGATCATAAGGTTTAACACAACATGTGCTTCTTTTACCCCCTCCTTCAGAGCTCACCTTCTCATTAGTTCTCCTACATAAACACACAATCTTTAGCTAAGCTAACGTTATCCCAGACTATCGAGTTGAGCAGAGAAACAGCCTCCTCATCTCTATTTCTTTGATGAATCGCATTTATATAAAACATACAATTGTATAGACTATATTTTAGATCGAGGATAATTAACACTTTTTCTCTTACTTTTCTACCTCATCTTCTGAATGTTCTGTCGGTACATTGTACACAAAGAAGACCGACTTCCGGTATGGGCGGGGCTACCTTGTTCCATCATCTTCCCTCTCGATGAAGTTGTACCGAGAAGTTGAGTGCTGAGCCTATAACTCTATTTTTTTTAAAGAGAAAATTAGTGATAACCAGGAGACAGGGGTGGTTTTATTGTTTTTCATGCAAATGTGTGTGTGGTGGTGGGGGGGTTCATGTCAAAAGGTTTGTTTACAGATTGTTAATACTCTGAGCTTTTATGAACATATACATGATCTGTAAATTAAATACAAGATAATGATTTTCAGAGCAAAAAAGACCAGCTAAAGAAGTTAATATCACAATAAGTATTGATATATCACTTAACAAAGGTTGAATATGGAGGAAAATTCCATTTGGGAACTACCACAAAAATAGCACTGGATCTTGATGGGTTGACAGACTAGCACACAAGTTATTTCTTTTACTGGACTGATTTTACACTGAAAATATAGTCACTGGCCCGAGCCACTTTAAAGAGTCATCCATACTCCACTTGAGAGTTAATCAACAATACACAGCACCTCCTTCTCTTTGTGTTTTCTCATTTCTTACCTTGTCTTCTTTCTTTCCTCTTTCTTTGCATGCCATTTAAAAATAATAATAATAATAATAATATATATATATATATATAAATCTTCATATAAATGTTCGGCTTTTCTCTTTCAACCCCAACTCTTCATACACTTGTGCCAGGAGTCAATTTAATGTCATCAAAAATATTCATTCTCTGAAACAGAAGAAGCGTTGTATCCAAATTCAAGGTAAGTGTTTCAAACAATGCATGTTCTACTTAGATGCTAGATGGTGTCTTTATGTAGTTATGCATGTGTCAGTCAGTCAGAATATAAAGCACATCAGCTGTACAAATGTTCTCAACATATGTTGGTCCTCACATACAGTATGAATATGGATCAGGATATAGATTGAATTATATTTTAAATGATTCTTCATCATTATTATTATACATTTTATTACATTTTTGACATTTTCCCCCAAATGAAGCAGCTATTACTCTGAAAACATTATCTACCACTAAAATGCTGATCTAGAGAATATCCTAAATTGAGCACATATTTAAGTTAGTATTTTCTTTTATCTCAGACATATGTGTAGGTGTAACTTACTTTAATAGTAAGACATATTGAGCATTCTACAGTGAGCATAAATTATCTTGCCTAAATACTTTATATTTGAAGGGAACTCCAGACAAATTTACAGGATGTTATTTGACATTAACATACCAACATTTGTAGGTTGACATGATCCAATGATGTAAAGGTCTGAAATCTGTGGACTTTTTTTGTTTTGTTTTTTAGATTCTACACAATTCTGACTTTTTATAACTGTTAAGTGCTTGGTTACCTCCACTGTACATTTTAATTAGTCTTTGAGATACTTTTTAAACCAGTGACACAGCAGATAAAAAGTAAAATACAGTACAAAGAGTCATGGCTGAAAGCATTATTAGTGTTAGAATCACAAATACAATAAGAACACCACTTTAACTATCACCAACACTTCTGTCATCATTAGTCTCGACCAGATCTACTCCACCGGGGTATACTGGCCCCAAAATATTACTTTTGCCACTTTTCATTCACCTCTGCTAGATGAATTGTTTAATTAAATTTATTACATGAACTTACATTTATAATCCTACAGGTTTGGACTATGGGAACTTATCTGCGATTACAGCAAGTGAAAACACTTCTCTTTGTTTTCACTAAAATCCCACTCCTCGTTCTGCTTCTGTATATCTTTGTGTGCTCCCTGGATGTTTTAAGCTCTGCCTTCCAACTGGCTGGAGGTAAGCATCCCTATCACCCCCAGAATTTTTCAGTTTGATCATAATCTACATCAGAGTCATTTCACTTCAGTAAACAAGTATTCAGAGAATGCCTAATCTCACACGTTCTTTAATTCGAGCCAATAATATTATTTTGACCTTTCTACTAAATGCGACCTTGACCTTCTGCAATATTGATACGTTCATTATATGTATATATGTGTCAGTGTGTGTAATATTATGATAATAGATCCAGTATTGATTAAGTTATAGCGTGATATGTCTATGTTTGACACACACAAACAGTGTTACATAAGTTAATTTTGCGACATGTCACCTTTGACCTCCAGAGATCTCAAAAACTATTGGTCATAGATGATAACACCAAATATGAGAATTGTAGAAATCATCATTGGGCATTGTTTGGTACCAACCCGAAAGTTCTGTGACCCTCCATTCTTGAGTTATAACTGATAATGTGATTTTGACCTTTTAGTTAATTTTGACCTTAACCTTTGACCTTCACTCAAATGGATCATTGCATATGATGCGTATTAGCGTTATGTATATGCCCATGTAATTTCATGGTGATATCTTAAGTATTCATTGAGTTACAGCATGATATGTCTCTGCAGACACACACACACAGATATATACTGTACACACACACACACACACACACACACACACACACACACACACACACACACACACACACAAGGTTATTACAATAATCCCACCCAAGGAACGTTGGGAAAGATTAATGATAAATGAATCAAATATTATGTTTAAAATCACAATATATGCAAGAGCTTCATGAAAAATACTTTGTCGCTCTGTCAATCTTCTTTCCAGGCAGGGTAGCAGGGGACATCTTCCAAAAAAATGCCATTCTCTCTAATCCTGTGGCTGGGCTAGTGGTGGGAATACTGGTGACAGTGTTAGTTCAGAGCTCCTCCACCTCCACCTCCATCATAGTCAGCCTGGTGTCCTCTGGCTGTGAGTTAAAGTATAAACAAATCTACATTCATAAGGTTAATATTGTACTGTACTTTCATTCACAAGACGTTCACGTGTTTCTGTAAAGTGCTAGATGTTCAGTCAGCCATTCCCATCATCATGGGCTCCAACATCGGAACATCAGTCACTAATACCATAGTAGCTCTAATGCAGGCCGGAGAGAGGGAGGAGTTTGAAAGGTAACGTTGTGTATTATAAATATTTACAACTTTGCACGTTCACATTGTTGATCTTTGGAGGTTGTGCTTGTTTCAGGGCATTTGCTGGAGCTACAGTCCATGACTGTTTTAACTGGCTGTCTGTCTTGGTGCTTCTCCCTCTGGAGGCTGTGAGTGGTTTTTTCAGGCATCTGTCACAGGTCACAGTCTATATAATCCATCTGGAGACCGGAGAAGAAGCACCAGGACTTCTGAAAGTCCTCACTGAGCCACTCACAAAAATGATTATCCAGGTACTTTATCATGTCAGGGTACATATTTCACTTAAGGTAGAATATGAGCTCTTGAAGGATGTTAAAGATAGCCCATTTAACCCTTGGCAGTTCCACAGTAAAACAAGAAAAAAGAATAGACTAGGCAACAAAATGAACAAAAACAGCCAAAGTGTTAGTGAAAAAATAAAAAAAAAAGAATAATAAACCAACAACAAATTAAGACACACATGGTACAAAAGAGAAGGAAAAAAAACTAAATGCAGAAAAATAGACAAAATAAACCAAATGAACAAAAAGTAATGAATATTTACAAAATAATAAATAACTTGGTCCTGTGAAATGTGCACAGAAAAAAAAAGTTAGAAAAACACCCAGAAAGAAATTACTAGGATTGTAATTTGGTTCCAGTAGTTTTAGTTTTTTCTAAATCATTTGCTTTTTGGCATTTGTTTATCTTCATACTTTAGTTCCTTAAAAAAAAACTCAATAAAAACACAGTAAAAAAAAAAAAAAGGGTTGAATTTTTTCTTAATAATTAAACTAAATCATCCATTCAGAGCACGTCAGCGCTGACACATGAGGGTTAAAAATATATCCTGCATGTCTTCACGACATTCCAAACAGAAATTTATAGAATGAAGGCTGCAACTAAATTGCAACTTATTAAACAGCTTTGGCCTAATCATTACTCTAGGCTGCAGGTAGACGCAGGACAAACCTGATTGTGCAGGTCAGTGAGTGCAGTCATTTTCTTTCACATCTTGTTCAGCTTTAGAATCTCATACTCAGTGAACGCAGTGAACTCTCGCTCCGGTAGGTGGTCCACTGCGTTGGGAATCCTGTGCTCCCATGTGTATGATTGGAGCACAGCACAAAAATAGAGATGGTTGAAAATATACGCAGTCAAAAACAGTCCAAATGATAAGGCAAAACACTTACAGTTGAGCAGAAAAGGGTCAAACAAGCAGTTAGTTCACCTTTATTAGAAACTAGTTCAAAGTTCAGTTCAAGTTAGTCAATATGAATTAGTTCAGTTCATCGTTCATTCTTTCAAATTATGAACTAGAAGTTCATGGATCCCAAAATGAACTTTTTCGTTCTTTTTTTCGTGTTATTATTGTAAACTTATTATTAACTGTTCCTGACGTTATCCTGTAGTCAATAAATCAGGGGAAAATGCCGCCCAGGGCTGAAGTAAGTACCTTACCCCAGGGTTAACTTCCCTCTGCAGGTTCTTAGAACACAAGGAGCGGTTTCAGTGAATTTCGATTTCAATGTTTATTTACAAGAACGGGACAACACCTGCCGGTCACACTCTGTACATTTAACTCTTTTTCTCCGCTCCCAAAAACTCTCTGCACCTCTCTCTCTCTCTCTCTCTCTCTCTGCCCAAAACGCTTCTCATTGGCTATTCCACAACATGACATCTATGATAATGCTGTGTTTTGTAATAATTACAACGTGATAAGAACAAAATATGAACTACATAAGAGCGCAGTTCAATAAATGCCAGAATAACCACGTTCACAACTTCCTGTTCATTTGGCAAAAGTGAACGAGTCGTTCACGTTCGTCAAAAATATGATATAGTTCGTGAACGATTGTTCAATGAACTCGTTCAGGTACAACACTGGTATCTATATATATTTATATACATATAGGTATATATATATTCCCTTCACTATCACCACTCAGTGGCAGTAACAAACTGTCACCAGTAACATCATCATAACAGTGAAATCATAATGTTGTTTTTGTTGTGTAGCTGGATCAGTCAGTCATCACAGGACTTGCGACAGGACACCAGGCTGTCAGAAACAGGAGTCTGGTTAAGCAATGGTGTCGTTCTACACCCGTGACGGCATTGGTATGATATAATGCACTGTACAACCTCTTTATGGTCGTGTTACTGTGTCTTCATTCAGTAAAAATGTATATGAACATTCAGTATTTGTGTTTGTGCTGACTGCTGACAGGACAATGAAACCACCTGGGGAACGTACAACGTCTCCGTACATACAGAGAAGTGTAGGACATCTGTGATAGAGGAACTTGTCTTTCTTCCAATTATTCCAATAAACCCCTTTGACTTCTATGCATCTATGACTATATTTAAAGGGGACATATCATGCACAATGCAATTTTTTATATTTTTACAACACAAATATATGGTGTGTGTGTGTGTGTGTGTGTGTGTGAGGAGACCTTTAAATTATGAATAAACCATCCACTCTCCTTTTTTCCTGATATATATTTTATTGGAGGAGGTTGAATATGCTCAGTTTTGGATTTTCGGTGCTTTTTACTTCAGATGCATAGATTAATCTGAATACCCCACCCCACCAACTCAGCTAACCCCACCTACTCTATTGGTAGTCCCAGTGTGCGTTCGGTCCGTTGGGGGTTGAGCTCTGGTCAGTGTGCATCCAGGTCTATGGTTGGTCTGACACGGGTTGATCAGATGGGCTTTTCTGTGGGTGGCACCGCGGTCATAGTGTCGTAGCTCGTCTGGTCACGACTAGGGATGGGACATGATTTTGGAATATTCGAATATTTGTGACACACTAGAATATAGAATACTAATTTCGAATGCTCCATTGCGTTTCACTTGGATAGACCACGTAGCGACCACATGGCCGGTTCGTCTGACGCACATCTGGGACTGTTAACGGACCAGGACCTGAAGGCACCGGGGCTGTAAAACTCTGCACTTGATCCACTTTGATTCTCTCCAGCTGATTTTATTTCATCGATGTCTTTGTCTCTTTTTCTCTGCCTCAACTTTTTCAGGTTCTCTTTCTCCTCTTCTAACTCTCCTCTTCCTCTATCAGTAGCACACAAAATAAAGGGGCGGAGTCAGCTGTGGTTCATTTGCATTAAAGTGTGAGGCTATTGTATATCTTCATCAATGTGGTATTTTGACCAAATCATGTCCCAGACAGGTAACTGAGACACCAGGGAACTGTGTTCTCTTATGGAAAATGGGTGTGATATGTCCCCTTTAACTACTTGATCTTGTACCAACATCTGCTGCATGCTGATTTTAAAATTTATCAGTTTTTCCTCAATTTTTTTCCTGTTCATAACCCAGTCTGAATTATTTTTGCCTGAGTCAAGCCGTCATTTTAAATAAGAATCTGTTCTTAATGACTTGCCTGGTTAAATAAAGGTTAAATAAAAATAAATAAATAAACAAATAAACATTAGTCTTATCATGTGACTGTGCTTTGTTGTTCAGGTAAGCATCTCTTTGTGACCTGCTCTTTGTCAGACCTGGCCATAGGTCTGATCCTCTTGGCCTGCTCCTTACTGGTGCTCTGTAGCTGTTTGATACTGATGGTCAAACTGCTCAACTCCCTGCTCAAAGGCCAGGTGGCCAATGCTATTAACAAGGTGGTTAATACAGGTACAAGTAACAAGTTAATCCTTTATGCTTCACAGTTTTATGTCTTAATATACCATATTTTCCAGACTACAAAACAACAGTGCACCTTATAATTTAGAGTGTCTTATACATGAATGAATGCTGGTTGGACGCAATTTTGTGTTTTGTGTTGAATATCACGTACTATAATAATAATAATAATGTTTTGGATTTATACAGTATAGTGCTTTTTTGGCCACTCAAAGCACTTTACATTAATGACCCATTATTCATTTGCTCTCACATCCTCCCTCTGGTGGTGGCAAACTACATATGTGTCCATATGTAGGGGAAGAGTGACAGAAGCGTGGCAACCATTTTGCGCCTCTGACCACCACCAAACATTCATACACCAATGTGAGTGACACTGGAAGCAGGGAGGGTTAAAGTGCCTTGCTCAAGGACACAACAGACTGAATAGGACAGAGCAGAATTCAACCTGCTCTACCAACTGAGCCATGGCCGACCCTGTACTTCAAGTATAATCCAATAATACAAGGCTTCATCACTCCCAGCACTGGACACATGTGGTTGACCAAATCTGATTAACAAAGCAGTGATGCAGTACTTATGTACTTTAATAAAATGTATGACAGAACTGATTGTATCATATGTGACCTTATGAAATAGGTAGTAATGAAAATCCACTACAGGTGTCGTTTGAGTGTTACAATTCAACCAAAGCAAATATCCAGGTTTTAAAAACATGAAATTCATGACAGGGTTTGACTAGTTAAATACATTTACATGATCAGGTCAGCTATATTAAGTCATTTCTGTTTTCATGCATTGCAGATTTCCCTTACCCTTTCACCTGGTTGGCAGGTTATTTGGCTCTTGTCGTCGGGGCAGGCATGACATTTTTGGTGCAGAGTAGTTCAGTGTTCACCTCTGCCATCACTCCACTCATAGGTAATACTGAATATATAAAATGTTATTGTTGATGAATCCAACTTTTCTTCACTAACAATCTTATTTATTCCCAATTACTATATACAGTACATTGAACATGTTGTTGGGGTTAGCAACACAGCCATCATCCTTACAACCAATTCTGCAATCCAGCCCTTGTTATAATCAAATTTCTTCGTTAAAACACAGCTCCCAGTCAGCCCATTACATCCACTGCATTCTTCATATTATAAAGTATATGTTAATCTGGTGTTAATTGTACTGTGAATCCTCAGGGATTGGTGTAATTAGCATCGAAAGAGCCTATCCTTTAACACTGGGCTCTAACCTTGGAACCACTACAACAGCCACACTGGCAGCATTGGCCAGTCCAGGGGATAAGTTAGCAGCCGCCACACAGGTACAACACACACTGTTCCCCAGTTCAAACATGCAAAATATTAAAAATTGTCTTGTGGTATCATTTCAGGGGTTTTTTTGTCTACTTGTAGGAAAGCAATGGAATAAATTATAAATGAACAGATAGGTAGGTAGGTTATTGTCATTATACAACAATGTACAATGATATTTGAGCATCCAGTGCTCTCTTATTTATTGTTTAGGGAGGTCTAATATAGTCTAATACAGTGTTTCCCAACCCTGGTCCTCGAGGTACACTATCCTGCATGTTTTAGATGTTTCTCTTTCCAACCACACCTGACTCAAATAATCAGCCAATCATCCAGCTCTGCAGAAGAATGATAATGACAGTCAGGTGTGTTTAAAGAGGGAAACCTCTAAAACATGTAGGATAGTGTGCCTGGAGGATGAGGGTTGGGAAACCCTGGTCTAATATGATAAAGAGAGACAGATTTTTTTTTTACCCCCAAACAGGAAACATGGTATTTGATTATTGACTAAACAACTGAAAACTTTTTTAATCCACACATAAATGCAGATTTTAAGTGGTACCCATGGGTTGTATCATGTATAGGTATAGTTATTTAGATATGCATGCTTTTTAACAACAAATATTTAATATGATTCCTAACTTCTTCATGTGAAACATTAAGGGTGGTGCACTACTGCCCTCTACTGGTCATGTCTCAGTACTCCAGAGTGCTAAATATTCTCAGCTCATATTTTCTTTTCCTTCAGGTTGCTCTATGCCATTTTTTCTTCAACCTATTTGGTATCCTGCTATGGTATCCCTTACCAGTAACCCGCTTACCCATCCGAATGGCTCGTGCCCTGGGCAAATGTACTGCCAGGTGGACAAACACATTTTAAAGATATGACCCCAAATGATCATGAAACAAAAACAACCTGAATAAACCAATGTAACCTGTTTTCATAGATACCGCTGGTTTGCTGTGCTCTACCTCCTGCTCTGCTTCCTTCTGTTTCCATCTGTTGTGTTCGCCCTCTCTATGGCTGGATGGAAGGTGATGGCTGGGGTTGGAGTACCTCTCATTACGCTGATCATATTTGTTGTGGCGGTGAACATGCTACAGGCATGGAGACCTCAGTGTTTACCGGTCAGACTCCAGAACTGGAACTTTCTGCCTGGCTGGATGACCTCGCTGCAACCTATGGATGACCTCATCACCTCAGTGGCCTTATGCTGCAGACAAAACAGGGGTGATTATATTTATTTATTTATTAAATCAATATTTTCATGCCTTTTAACTTCATTGTTAACTGACATTTTAAGATTACACGACACTTTATTAGACTTATTATCATATCATATTATTATCATGATGTCCATTTTACCCTTTTCACTGTTATTATTTTACTGGTGTGGTCCTTTTCAGGTCATATTGGGTTGAATGTGGCCCCTGCACTAAAAGGAGTTTGACACCCCTGCTATAGACTATAGACATATATAGATAAATAGCAAAGATGGTCATATGACCACTGTCAGTATCTGTATTATTTGAGTCTTTGCACCTTCCCCTCTGTTGTAAATATGCATGTCATCTGCATAGTTTTTCATTACTATTATTATTTTATATTTTACATCGCTTTTGCAGTGTCTTGTTTTTAAACTATCCTTATGCACATACACTTTTTTCTTTCACTTTATTCTGTTGTTGCTCTAATCCAGGGGTCTGCAACCCTGGTCCTAGAGAGCCGCTATCCTGCATGTTTTAGATGTTTCCCTCTTTCAGCACACCTGACAGACATTATCAGTCTTCCACACAGCTTGATGATAGGCTGATCATCTGAATCAGGTGTGTTGGAAGAGGGAAACATCTAAAACATGCAGGATAGCGGCTCTCTAGGACCAGGGTTGCAGACCCCTGCTCTAATCTAATCTAATCTAATCTAATCTAATCTAATCTAATCTAATCTAATCTAATCTAATCTAATGCTGAATATAAGCTTTTCTATAAAGTAATGTGATGCACTTTACACCACATTACTATGTTGTTGTTGTTTTTAAGCAAATCTTTCTCTGATCTTATGTTTTCAACACCAGGTCATAAAAGGAGGGATGGACCAGTAACAACACACACCAACACCATTGCGTCTGAGCCTCACACAAACGGAAGGCAGAAACGGAAGACGAGTGTTGAAAGTGTAACCGTTGAGATGAGCTGGAAGAAACAAACACAGGACGAGCATCAAAACTGCAAACTAGAAAAAACTGATCCAAACAAAAGAGAAAATATAGCTCTAAACATGCCATTAGACAATCATGTGCAGAACATACAAATAAATGCAAACCAAAGCGGTCACCTGAGCACTCGGTTATAGTGCAGTGAACCCATTAAATGTGCTGTAATAGAGAATGTATTAAACTGCAGTTTTCCACAACTGCACAGAGGTAGTTAAAGTATTCCCATTCTGTACTGAAGTAGAAGTACAGCTACTGGTGTGGAAAATATTCTGGTAAAAGTAGAAGTAATGATTCAACTCCTTTTCTGAAATAAAAGGAGTAAAGTAGAACTTATCAGTTGTAATAAAATAAAAAGTAAAACTGCATTTCTTTTTGCTATGGATGAAATAATATTTATTTAAGCAGGGAAAAACCAGAGAAATGTCAAAAATATATATAAAAAATAAAGCCTTGAAAAGTGAGTTACTGTATAGATGTGTTTTATAGGGTGATGACACTCAGTTTAGTGGGTATGGACAGGACATTTAGGAAAAATGTCATAAAAAAGACAGAAATAGGAGATTAAAAAAACATAATGATGAGAGAAAATGAATCTAAATTGTGATAAAAAAGGCAAAATTCTGAGACTATTTTCAGAATTATGAGATAAAAAGTCAAGATGATGAGATTAAAAAGTCAACATTATGAGAGAAAAAAAATCATAATTATGAGGTAAAAAATGGATAATTACAAGATAAAAAGTCAAAATTGTGATATAGAAAGTCACAATTTCTGATTTATTTTTCATACTGTCACATTTGTTTAGTTTGAAAAGGTAATTAATGTATTCTGAGAATGTAAAGAGTATAAAATACAGATATTTATACAAAAATGTAGAGAGTTAAAGTAAAAAGTTGCCAGAAAAATAAGTACACCAGTAAAATACAGATACCTTAAACATGTACTCAAGTACAATAAAGGAAGTACTTCTATCTCTGCAACTGCACTTATAACAGAACACATTTTACCTTCAGATGGGTATGTCTTATTATTAGCTTCCTCAGACAGGGTTTGTTTCTTTGTCTGTTTTACAAGATGATTTGATTACACTTTCAGGAAATGTGTTGAGTTGTAAGTTTTTGCAGTCTTTTTTTTTTGTGTGGATCTTGTTTCCCTTTGTAGGTTAATGATAAAGATGAGTTGCAGGTGTGGTTCTTTAGTCCTGCATGAAGATTGGTTCCTCAGCAGTGAACATATAAAGTCCCATTAGGCTCATCTCTTCTGTCCACCTTGTTTCACCACAAACATGTGATTTTGTATTTGACAGTTTTGTTTAAAATAGAAGGAGGGAATTTTTTTTTTGTTAAAAGTTTTCACCTGTTTTTTTGGTTAAGACATTAGACATTAAACATAGTTTTTTTTTTTTACTTTGATTCCCTTCCTGATTTGAATTTGCTGCATAAATAAACAATCATTGCAACTTAATTACTACTGGTCATGAGTTTTAATTTTTTCAGTTTATGAAGAGATATGGATGGAGAGGAGTTACACTTTATGTGTCACAACTAGGTTGAGTTTAACAGAACAAATGATTAAAATGTAGGTCGAAGGTCAAGGTCACAGTCACTAAAAATGTGTTTTCACAGTGATAAGAGATACAGCAAATCAGGTCAAATGTGTGCAAGGGGGCGGGGCTTGTTGTACTGGGCACCACTTGTTACTTGTTAATTTATGTCATTGTTTTTTATGTATTTTTAACTAAAATTTATTTTTGCATTATTATTTATTTATGTTTTTGAAGGATGTGTTTATGCTTACTACCCAATGGCTATTATACCTAAAAGTGATGATGACAAACTTGGTCCTCATGAGAAATGGAAACCTGTGTGTGTGTGTTTATATATGTATATGGGTTAAATTTGCTCGTGCCCCTGACTATGGGACTGATGAAGGTCTGGTCTGTAAGGTTCTCAGTAACAGCTTCACCACTATGTGCTAATGCTAGGTACTGTGTTTGTGTTTGTGTGTGTTTGTGTGTGTGTTGATTAAGGATGAACTGTTGTTAATGATTTTTTTAACATTAGTTATTAGATGAATACAAAGACTTTTGCATGTGTTAAATATATGCATCAATGATGAGGTGTGATTGTTAACCAAAGATGGCAGGTGATAAAACTGGGTGTCACGACAGAGAAAGGAAAGAGCTGTGGTTTTGAAGCATTACTGATTTAGAAGCAGTAGCTTCATCTTTAGAAGATGTAGCTGTAAAACATATGAAAGCAAGTGTTCAATTCTTCATCCTTTGACAAAACACTTTCCATGTTCAGGCAGGTTTTACACTGTGTGTAAATGGTAAATGTTCTGCACTTATACATTTCTTTTCCACCTTCATGGTGCTCAAAGTGCTTTACATTAGCCTCACATTCACACACACACCAGTAGGTTTCTAAGGTCCGTCCTACTGGGGGCCTAAGTGTCTCACCCAAGGACACTTCCACATGTGGACAGCCAGAGCTGGGATGTGAACTGCCAACCTCTCGGTCATTGGGCGACCCACTCTACTGAACCACAGGGTGCATCTGTGAAACTGGTCCTAAAAACTGCACAGACTAATATTACAAGTGTATATATTACACAAGTGCTAACCACTGAACCACTGTGCTGCCCTTTTGTTTATTTATTTGTTTGTTTTTCCTTAATTCTAACAACAACAACAAAAATCTGCCAACGAAATTGTGAATTTCCAGAGTGTGTAACTCTGCTAATCGACTATTACAGACTTCCTCCTAAAGACGGCTCCTGCATCAGGTAAAGTACTGGCTGTAGATCAGTAACTCTGGACAACATGAAGACCTCAGGACACTTGGGTTTGTCTTTAGGGACCCTCTACTTACTACCACATAAGTATAATGTTGTTGAGAACTTTAGAAGAGGTCTAAAAATAACTTTTCATGTCAGCGAAAGACATTCCCTAATCACTTCCATGAAAACACAGTTTGGCTCAAAACGGCAAAATTGAATATTGTGATTTTTATGTCAACTATACGTATGTACTTGCAATCATCTGAAAACGGAGCTAAATTGAATTTAATCTGGTTAATCCCTGTTACTGCACCATTTCCTTTGCTGTTGTAACAAATAAATTTCACTGTAAGGGACTAATAAAGGTTTATTCTATTTAACACTAAACTCTTCAGTGTTAAATGTGAATAACACTATGGGTGTTACTTCTCATATAGTGTCAAAGTTATTTACATATGTTCACTGAGGTTCAAAGAGTTGAAATTAACTCTTTAAGTGTAATATTAGCACTAGTGATTTTACTGTGTATACAAATGTGGTGTCTCGATAGGAGCGGACAAATGCTTTCTATTCAACATGACACTAGCATCTTCGCTTGAAAGCTGTGGGTAAGAACAACAACTCTTCCTGGACTCGTATCATTGATGAAGTTAAGAAGGTGAGAAGAGCAGAGAGGAAATATCACCAGTTCACCTGAACCTGAAGGTATCACGCTTTTTTAAATACTCCATTATTCTTAAATCTTAGGTGGACTTCATCTATTTCTGTGGTTGATTGTTTTGTCCTGTGAGACGACGTTGTTGTGATTTAGGACTCTATAAATAAAATTGAATTGAAATCATAACCCTGATAGTTATTTTAAAGGCTTTAAAATTCAACATGGTTTTATGATGAATTTTTTTTGATGATTTATTTACACAAAAAACCCTAAAAAATTAGAATTTTCTGCGTATAACAAAAAAAAAAAACCTGTTATTGTTCAAACAGAAAAATATGCTTTCCATGAGTGTGATCATCACAAGTTTGGCAGCTGTGACAGCGGCTCTGGTCAAAGGTAAATAATGTGCAATTGACCTATAACTCTGAGACATTGGTCAGAAATATTAAATATCCTAACATTAAATCCAATGTTTTCTTTCCTTTATTATTTTCCTTTTACCACAAAATCAAAAGAGATGACTACATCTGTTTTTTTGTGTGATTCCTTTAGAACCTCTGGAGTGTAACTTCATAGAATCGACCAAACACCAGCGATGTTTCGGAGCAGTCGGGCATCGGTTACTGTTTCATCTACACACAGCAACTCATACAGAAATTGTGTTGACAAAGGATGATGTAGTTAGGATATTAAAAAGAGATAAAAAACAGTTAGTGTCTGTACATCATGACTATGATGGTTCTATACTCTTTAAAAGTGGAACTGTCACATTTAGTAACGTATTGAATAATTACTCAGGGGATTATCTTTTGAATGAATATAACTACAAGGGTGTATCACTGAGGAAAGTTCAGTTACATCTCGAGATACAAGGTATGTCCGTCTGTCTGTCTGTCTAGTTAAATATCTATATATCTGTCTATTTGTATGTCTGTCTATTTCTATATCTGTCTGTGTATCTATGTATATATCTGTATATCTGTCTGTCTGCGTATACTGTAAGGGTCGACCAATACATCGGCCGGCAGATATATTGGGCTGATATTTAATTTTTTAAGTGTATTGGTATCTGCCAATTCACATGTTGTTTTGCCTAAATATTTATTTTATGTTCGACAGGTTATTTAAAAACACCAACACACTTTTTATTTTTGCAAAAAATCTAAAGATATTTTTATTTTGGACATTACTTGATTATTAGCATGGGTCAAAGGTCATACAATGCAGAATTATTGACACATTGATGCTTGCACAATACTGAATTTCAAAGTGAAAATTGCTCTCCTAAAATAATAAACAGTAATACAAAACAAAAACTATATAAAATATATTTAAAAAATTGTGCATTGTATGCATTTTGACCCATTCTAATACTAGTACTGTCCAAAACTAAATATATCTTTATATTTTTTGCAAAAATAAAAAGTCTCTTGGAGCTCTTGAACAACCTGTATAACATAAAATATTTAAAACAATTAAAGTTACAAACAAGTAACATATTGTGCACACTGCATAATACTGAATTTCAAAGTGAAAATTGTTCTAAAATATAGAAAGTGTAATGTGCACAATGTTACATGTTTGCAATTGTTTTAAATATAATTAAATATTTTATGTTTCACAGGTTGTTTAAATGTCACAAGTTCTACCTCAACTTGTTGGTTTTTTTTATTTGTTACTGTTAAATATTTATTTTTAACTTGACACTTGGAATATTTGTTATTTTGTATTTATTTATCTATTTATTTTTACCCATATCGGCCCCAAATATTGGCTTAAGGAAATCAGCAGTCCATATCGGATATCGGCCAAGGTGATGGAAAAAAATCTGTATCAGTCAATCCTTAGTATACAGTTCTGAGGAAAAAAAAGAGACCGCTGCAAAATTATCACTTTGTCTAATATTACCACTTATAGGTACGTGTTGGAGTAAAATTAACATTTTTGTTTTATTCTCTAAACTACTAAAAAAGCATGTATCCCAAATGTCAAATAAAAATGTTATTATTCAGAGCATGCATTTGCAGGACATGACACCTGGTCAAAAAACTACAAATTGCAGGTGTTTTCAAACCTCAAATAATACAAAGAAAACCAGTTAATACTGTTTTATAATACAGTATTACTGTTATAACTTGGGAAAAGTTCAGAAATCAATATTTGGTGGAATAACCCTGGTTTTCAGTGACAGTTTTCATGTCATTGGATGACTTTATGCAGCTCCTGGCAGAGAAATGAAAAAAGCTCAGTAATGTTCCATAGCATGTGACCAGAGTTGGAAGTAACTAAGTAGAAGGACTTCCTTTACTGTTCTTAAGGACACTTTTTAAGTATCTGTACTTTACTTGACGGTTTATTTTTCTGGCAACTTTTTACTTTTACTCCCTACATTCTTGTATCAATATCTTTACATTCTCAGAATAGACTCATTACTTTTTCAAACTAGACAAATGTGACAGTATGAAAAATAAGACAGAAATCAGAAATTGTGACTTACTATTTATTATAATTTAGACATATGAAAATAGTTAGTTAAAATGTATAATTGCATTTTACAGAGAATAAGAAAATATAAAATGCTCCTTTTATCCACCCATTACACAAAAACTAATCATTATATTGATTATAAATGTCCTGTGCTGTGCGTGGTCTACCTGGAGAATGGATCTGTGTGAAATAAAGGTCCTATTTTATGTTTTATATATAGGGAGCTCTTCTTCTGGAAGGCTCATGGGGCCTGAGAATGATGATGAATGAACGGTTTTCAATAGGAAATAAAATGCTAAAATGGTATCTGGTTTGTCATGTGTCCTCAACAGTGTTGGGAATAACGGCGTTAGAGTATAACAGGGTTACTAACGCAGCCACATTTCGAGTAACGGAGAAAATTACTTAATTACTTTATCCATAACTGTATTGCCGTTACCGTTACTCTGGAAATAATGTGACGCATTACAGAAGCATCTTAAATAACATCCAAAGTAACATCACAGAACACAGATGGATACCCTGTTTAACTGTTGTATTTCTTAAAATCTGCTGATTTCATTCATACTCAACTCTATCTGTCTCTCTGTTTATTTTTGTTTATTCCCAGCATTCACAGATTCCACACAAGTCAAAAGAAGAAAAAAACCCATTAAATTACATTTGACTTTTACTACCTACATTTGTTCATAAAAATCGGTACTTTATCCTGTTTACATTTATATAAATGTAAAGAGTAAAGGAATGTATGAATACTTTATACTCCTTACATTCATAGAATAGACTTGTTAGTTTTACTAAACAGATGTGACAGTATGAACAATAAATGGTTTCAGCGGAAAAATCAGTGGGAACTGACTGTTATGACTGTTATTTTACAATTTTGACTTTTTATCTAATGATTTAGACTTTTTATTTCACAATTTTAACATTTTATCTCACATCTTATCTGCATAAAATTATGCATTTTTGAAAAACTCATATTTCAAATAATGTACATTGTAAGTCACTTTTAAAGGGCTTTATTTTGGATACTTTAGAAACTTTTTTGACTTTTCCTGGTTCAATAAGTATCATTTCATTCATGGCAAAAAAAATATCCAGTTTTACTTTTTACTTTTGTACTTTATTACAATTGAGAAATTGTACTTTTAAAAAACAAAGGAGGAGGAGTTGAATCAGAACTTTTGCTTTTACCAGAGTATTTTTTCACACAAGTAGCTGTACTTCTACTCAAGTACAGAATGTGAGTACTTTGACCACCACTGATCTGTGTTATGTATGATCTGTCTTTCCGTAGTTCTTACACACATATATGCAGTGAAAACAGAGTTAGTATAAATATCTAATTCTTCTTGTAACTAGATTGTCTTTCAGTGAAATTCTGTTCTATTTATTACTTGTACTTTTCTCTTCCAGCTCCAGTGTCAAAGCCGGTTGTGTCTCAGGTGTGTTTGTCACCAAAGCAGACGAAGGTCAGCTGCTACTCTGAGTGTGACGGATGTGGGTTCCTCTTATATTTAGATGACATCCTGGTGCTACCGACCCTGGGCCATGCTCCTCACACTTCTGAGCAGAGTGTTTCCACCTTCACTGTCAGCCTACATGGTCAAATAACAGGAAACCTCAAGTGTACAGTCTTCAACAACATCAGCAGAGAGGAAACTTTTACTCATCTGAAAAGCTGCAGAGAAAATATAGCAGGTTTTCCTTTAAAATATTAAATCTATTCTATCATCTTTTTAAAGAACAGCAGCATTTTTACAATTTAATGTTCACTGCTAAAATCACTTTTCAATCTCAAAGCTGAAGGGTGAGAATTAGTGATTCATTTATATTGAAATATTATTATTATTTTATTCTATTCCTTCATTTTTACATTTAATTTGACAGCTTCATGTCATGTAATCTCTGTCCTCTCACTGATGTGGAACTAAAACAACAAAATCATGAATATACAAGAGAACAACTGTAGAATAATTGTCCAGTGGAGTGACCAGTGTGCATCAAAGGGTTAAAAATGTGTTTCCAAAAAGCAAAAACCATGGAGCATTCACACAGAAGATGGAGATAAGAGCCTGTGTCTTTCAGATATTTCCAGCACAAATTATCCTTCATCAGTCTCATTTTATGAAGTTTGACAGGTGTATATATCATCTGTGGATAACCTTATAGTGTGTACATTTACTACCTTGAAAACTATGTCTCCCCATGTAGGAGCCCATATTGCTGTCAGTGGTTTGATTGTATTTTCTTGTGTTTTACAGCTCAGTTTCCTTCCTTGGTCATCATTATAGTAGCCTCAGCAGCTGTCTCCATTCTCGTCTTTGTGGTCGTGTGTCTCAGTGTGAAACATCTCCTCAAAAAAACAACCCCTGCAGCTGTGGACGAAGGTAAAACCTTGACTGAGACACATGAGAACATGAAACTACTGGTGTAGAAAGGAAGTGAACAGGATGTGAAGTCAGAGATACACTGAGGATAATGTGTGTTTTCCATTTGCTTTTAGTTCTTCCAGACAGCCATGAAGACGACATTGTCTATTCATCTGTTATGATAAGAAATACAAAGACAAATCCATCAAACATTCTGAATATTAAGGATGAATGACCATGTAAAAGATGAAAATGAGGGTTACTGTTGGACCAAGAGTTTTCCAAGTACTTGGTTCTAGATACTTATTACTGTATTTGTAAAGAGCTATTGACCTCAAGGTGATTATTTTTCTAAGTACCGTTGTGAGTCGATTCATGCACTTCGCATTCTATATTTTCACTCTCTCTTGCTTTGCCAGAATATACAACATCACAAAAAAAAAAAATTTCTTTGACAAAATTATGAATTCTAACAGATCTGATTTGATGGCACTGGTCTACAAGTAAAATGTTTCTGGAATTAAATTAATTACATTTTTACCAAATGTGTGTGAGTGATAAAGAAAACTCAAGTCTTAAATGCTGGTCAAGTTTCCAAGATAAATCTGGGGTCAAAATGTGAACTTCTTAGAATTAATAAGAGAATAGGTTTTAGGCTAAAGGAACATTGGTCTCAGATCTACTTCAAACACTGTCTGTACATTATGATCCATTCACTTTACAGGTTCTTTCTAGTGGAATATTTACTAATCCATTGTATACATGTACATAAACCACCATATATGTGGAATAACACACCATCATATATATATTAAAAACGTGAGCTAAGTAGCACTTTTGTCATTTATTTTCTTGTAAGATTCTGAGTAAGATTTAGCACATTTAATGTCTGTCACTGTCACTGTATAGAGCGGTGTAATAGAGGTGATTCAAATGATTCTTTGCTGTATTAAAAAGAACTATGTTCATGCCCAATGCTTATCATCAATAAAACTGATTTTTAGATATGTTTTATGGATTTATTTATCATTGCTGAAAACATCCGGAGGTTGCCTTCTGCTATCGCTGATAATTCCTGAACTTAAGGATAAAATATATTTATTTATTTGTCTGTTTTAGTGAAGAAATGTATTATATGAGATTTTAAAACAAAAGAATACATTCAACCCTGACTTGAAACAGTGTTTTTTTTTTAAAGTAAATATATTCAACATGTGATTTTAGATATAATCATATATAACATTTCAAACAAGTAGGTGTTCCTCCATTAAAGGCTGTAACAACATCATGTCAAACCACAAACAGAAATGTAGTTTCACATTTATATTTATACATGGGAGAAAAGGCTCACATTATACAGTGAATAGGACATAACTGTCTGTACTGTTCTCATTGAACACAGTCTCATCTCACTTCTATCTCAGTCAATTTAATTCTACAAATATGTTAATTATAATTATTCCAACCAAACATCTGAGAGTTAAGACACTATATTCATAAGTATGAAAGTGTGCAGTGTTGGAAGAGGGCCTCAATTATAGTGGAACAAATCCCTACGTAATACAGTGATTAGTTTTGACCAGAAGAAGGTGCTATAGTGTAACTCTAAAAATAGTGCCATCATATAAATAAGTCGTACAGACACATACGGAGTTTGGAGATAGAAAGCATATTTGGTGCAGATATCCCAATGCAGTCTTCAGATAATGTGATTATGTCATTGAATGAATAGACAGACAGTCAGACACAGTACCAATGAGGTAAAACTGGATAACCTTCCACAGAACACTTACATGCTGTGGCTCAGTGGTTGAGAAACGCTGACTTTAGGACAAACTCCAGTTCTTCATCAGTACCCTGGTCAACGGCACTAACAGGAGAACTGACCCATATGTTACTGATTTTTACAACGGCAGGACAAACAGCAGAAAATGTGCAGAAACAACATAGGTTCTGATTCAATGGAGATTTAAACCCAGAGTCTTCTCACTGGAATTCTTATTCTTTATCTTTCATTTTGACATTACATCATATATGTTCTATAAATGAAAATGATAATGCATTTGGTCTCAGGAAAAAATAAGTCAATATATATATATATATATATATATATATATATATATATATATATATATATATATATATATATATATAACATCTGTGATTAAAAAACTATACTTCTTTGGTGTTAAAATGTGTTGCACTGAATATAACGAATATTGTACAGGTTATAGATTACAGTTAACACGTAGAGTCAATACTGCAGCATGGACGAGTTCCACTCTGTACATGACATTATTTGTCTGATATTGTGTTAGTATTATTATTAGTCTGATGGCAGTTGGGTAAAACTCAGTTTTGCACATCAGTCTTCTGTATCTTCTACCTGATGATTAGGGTTGAATCAACTTCCATAACAGAAAAGAAAGTAAGGATGAGGACATTGTACTGAAGTGAATTCATTAATTTCAATATTTGAGTATTATTATTCCAATTCACTAAGTCACATTTTCAAGGCAGCAGCTGAACTTACTTGCTGCTGGTCAACTCTTTTGATTCCACAATCCATCTCTGTCCCTTGTCTCAATGTCTGTCCTTCAGTCATATTCTGCTGAGACACAGTCAACAGTGGAAAAGATGCACAAGGGGTGAACTGCACATAGTCACACGTCTAACATCTGGTCCTGCTAGAGCATAGGTGTCAAACTCTGGTCCTCAAGGGCCGGTGTCCTCCTTGTTTTAGATATTTCCCTCTTCCACATGATTCAATTTAACCCTATTCACCTTATTCCGCCTCGCCCATTTTAACTGTTGATTTTCTTCCGCTTTGTATTGGAACTTCCGGTCAGCTAGTTCCGGTTAGCTTGTTTAAGGCATTTCAAGATGGAAGTTACCTGGGTAGAAACTAGTGATCTCGTTCGTAGTAGCGCCGGTGAAGTAATCGCTCACCCAAAACTAATTGCAGACTGGGCTGATGATATGAAAAGATAGCCTCCTGTTACATATGGTGATATTTTTAACTATATGGTTTTGTCTGTGGGCGTAGATGGTGCCTCCATGAAAAACTTTGAGAGCACTGAGGCATATCAGTACGTTCTGAGTTTAAATGTGACATGTTTCATGGTTCTTAGATGGAAGATATGCTGCTGTGAGCTACTGTCCAACACTGGTTATTAGTATTTATACGTATTTAATCCTAAACGTCATCGTTGTAAAATCGTTTAAACCGCGTGTTAAGCAATCAGTAACGCAGCAAATGTAGCTAGCATTGACTTAGCAGACTCGCGCTAGGGCAGAGTAGCAGCTAAACTTTCTTACCTGTTCACCTCACAAGCTGTTGTCGCTCCGGAGCCTCGTAGCCAAGCCATTTCTCGGGATATTGGTGCTGGATTGTCAGCTTCCCATCCACGAAACGAAAGGAGCAGATGTAGGGCTCAGCCAAAGTCGGCGGTCCCCTTCACCGGGAGGAGCAGAGTGCAGGTTAAAGGCTGGCCCACAACATTCACCCCTTCTTCTCCCGTGAGTAAAACACTCTTGTTGAGTCGACAATGTTTTTTTAAATTATTGTGACAACTGTACAAATGATGATGGTCATTTTTCAAAGAATATTGGATTTTTTTTAACAGTCTCTGATTTCAGCGTCGCTGCTTTTCACCTGAGATCTGTGACTTTCAATGACTTCCGCTACTCCACCGGAAGTTCTAACACAAAGTAAGCAATATGGCGCCGGCCTAGTAACCACGGAGAATAAGGTGAATTCCATGTTAAAATCCGATGTCATTCATCCGTGTGTCATTTTAACCAGGGGTCGAACACCTGTAACACACAGAGACATTTGAACCCAGGTTGACTGCGGGCATCTTTGGGTCAGCCCGCACATCACTGATATTTAGATTTAACATTTACAATTATCATTCGGATATAACATACATTTGGATATAGCATTTACATTTAGATTTTAGATTAAGATTTACAGTTAACATTTATATTTAACATTTTATATTCGGATTGAACTATTTAAAATATCTCTAAGATGTATGTATATATATATATATATATATATATATATATATATATATATATATATATATATATATATATATATATATATATATATATATATATATATAGTGAGTCTCAAAAATCTATAACCACATTTTAAACTATTTTAAGCTAAATGTGATGACATGTGGCTAGAATTTTCAGCACGAGCCACTTTATAAACAGCACCCCATACACTACTCACAATAAGTTAGAGATGTTGTCATTCATTAATTTTCCTCACATCAGGCTGAACATGCAGTTTTTTGGGGCCCCCGGTGGCTTGGCCCTATGCATTTGCGTAGTTCACATATAGTAAGAAACGGCCCTGGATGTTGGTGAGCTTAGTGATCAGTGTATGATGACTTTAAAGTGTATTTCCATCCATGAGTACATGAGTGAATAGAAAAACCTCCTCCCCTCCTCAGTCCACAGATGAAAACAGACAGAGCAGTGAGTGGGGGTCTCAGAGGAACATTTCAGAGGTCAGTTACGAAGCCACAAAGAACACATGTGGGAAGGTGAGTAAGCTGTTTTTTTACCTTTATCTAAATTCTTTTAAATTCTAATATATGTTAGAAAACACTATATATGGACATTGTACATAAATAAAAGTATATTCTATCCCTCAAGGAATAAACAGCCCATCCTAGTAAAGTTGTACATTATAGTTTGTTCAGTTGTTCAATTTTACAAAAAAGAAAACAAAAAAACAACCGTAATATATCATCTAATGGCAACTTTTTACATGTATGGAAAGAACAATTTAATATGTCTTAAACATATTTTAATGTCCAGCAAATTAGAAAAAAACATCTTTAACATTATGTGTTTTGTTTTACAACAGAAAATGATGGTTTCAATGCACATGATGATCACAGTCCTCGCAGCAGCAACAGCTCAAATAAAAGGTACACGTCAATGTAACTGTACTGTTGGAATAGGATATCACTGTAATTCAATATTTAAATGATGTTTTATTATTATTATTGCTATACAAGTTATCATACAAATATGATATTGTTGCTATTATTATGATGATGAATACATAAAGTACAGTACAAAAGTAAAAATCTTACAAGTGTGTTTTTCTAATTTCTAGTCAAAATATCTAATCACATTTAAATAAAACATAATCACTAAAATAAAAACTTTTCATTGAAATATAAAGAACTTAATTTTAGACAATAGATATGGAAAACCTTATTAAGACCTTTGTCACTTGTTTCATTGGCAGATTTTTTTGTGCTTAATTCAAGATGTATTTATTCATTAATTTATTGCTAAATTCAAGCTAAAATAATCTGCCAATGGAAGATGTCAAAACTATCTTGATAATATTTCTTGAAATACATTTTTCCAGATCTATTGAGTACAAATTAATTCTTATATCTAACTGAAAAGTTAGTCTTTAGGTGATTATGTCTTATTTTAAGTGTGATGAGATAGTTTGACTAGAAATTAAAAGGGAAAAACCAAAACACTTGGTAACATTGTAATTTCTTCCTGTGTATTATGAAGTACTCCACAGTCATTGTGAAGAGGTTGTGTGTATTTTAAATGCTTTTATATTTCTTCTTCCTTCACAGAGCCAATAGAATGTGATTTATCTGGACATGATGAAACTCTGTGTTGTTTTGGAGTTCTGGGAGAACCTCTAATTCTTCACCTACCCACCAGTGAAAATACAATGATCATGCTGAAAATAAATACAACAACAGTTATAAACATTCAAAATCATCAGGTTTTTAATATTGATGATGAATACAAAATTGATTATTCATTTCACAAAAATGGAACATTTAAATTGGACAAGTTAATGAAGAAACATGTTGGAGATTATGAGGTGGAGAGATTTACACCTGATGGAATATTGTCGTCCAAACTAAAAATGCATCTGGGAATACAAGGTAAGATCATTACTTGCAAAACACACAACTATTTTATACTATTATGTTGTAGTAGTAGTAGTAGTAGTAGTAGTAGTAGTGTGTTTATTTATAGAGGGACCATGTACAATAAAAAAAAAAACCATAAATGTAAAATTTTTGATGTATTGTACCAGAGTTAGTTTACATCTGTAGTCCCTCGCAAGGTCACAAGACAAACATTTGTTAAAAAGAGAGAAAGAAGAAAAAGAAAATAATAATGATGATGATGATGATAATAATAGTAAAAAACCAGTGACACAGACACATACACTTTTCCTCCCATTACATTAACTGTAATAAGTTTGGCATGGCACGGAATGACTCACTATCAAAAACAGAAAGGTGTTTAACTTTGTGTGAATGAACACAGTGATCTGCAGTGTAGCAGTAATGTCAGAATATTATTCAGTTTATATTTTACTTTTTAAATTATTTTTGTTTTATTTTATCAACTCTAGCCATAAGCGAAAATTACAAATACTGTCATATTTTTTTAACCCTTTAAATGCTGTGTTTGTAATCTCTAATCCATATATTTTTATGCAATTTTTTATGTTGATTTATTATTATTATTATAGCGTGATATGTCTATGCTTGACACACAAACAGTGTTACAGAAGTTAATTTTGCGAGACGTCACCTTTGACCTCCAGTGATCTCAAAAACTATTGGTTGTAGATGATAACACCAATTATGAGAATTGTATAAATGTTCATTCAACATTGTTTGGTACTAATGTGAAAGTTCTATGACTCTGTTCTTGAGTTATAACTGATAATGTGATTCTGACCTTTTAGTTGATTGTGATCTTAACCTTTAACCTTTGGATCATTGCATCTAATGCAGATTAGCTATATGTATATGTCCATGTAATTTCATGGTGATATCTCAAGTATTCATAGAGTTATAGAATGATATGTCCCTGCAGACACACACTGATTATAATAATGTCTCCCAACCAATGTTGGGTGAGACTAAAAATAAAATGATATATATAGTTCAAAGTGCATAAGGTCCTCATCCAGGTACCAGAAGATGAAACAAATGTTAAAGTTTAGTGACATAAAGGTATCCATTTGTCTTGCAGCTCGGCTGTCACAGCCCAATGTGTATCAGACGTGTTCGTCTTCAGGTCAGATGACGGTCAGCTGTTCCTCTGGTGGACAGAATGGACACTTCACTTTGTACTTGGACGGTCAACTGATGATGCAGACGCCCGTCCACAGCCACTGTCCCAGCAGATGCACATCCACCACACAGGAAACAAACCAACCAACTGTATCCAACATTACCATTAGATTAGACGGTCGACTGAAGGGAAACATAATGTGTCAGGTTCACAACAATGTGAGCAGACGCACATCTGTGATCCACCTAAGCAGCTGTGAAGGTAAAGAGTGTTTTAATACTATATGTATTTATATTGACAGCTCAGATAATGACATATCTGGACCATTTCATATTTGTGTTTTTTTGTTTTCCAGGATCCACTGAATGTTCGTGCAGCTCAGGTATTAAGAACAGACCAGTTACAGTAATGATATGAACTGACTGATGTGGAACTAAAAACAACAAAACCATGATTATACAAGAGAACAACTGTAGAATAATTGTCCAGTGGAGTGACCAGTGTGCATCAAAGGGTTAAAAATGTGTTTCCAAAAAGCTAAACCATGGAGCATTCACACAGAAGATGGAGATAAGAGCCTGTGTCTTTCAGACATTTCCAGCATAAATTATCCTTCATCAGTCCCATTTTATGAAGTTTGACAGGTGTATCATCTGTGGATAACCTTATAGTGTGTACATTTACTACCTTGAAAACTGTGTCTCCCCATGTAGGAGCCCATATTGCTGTCAGTGGTTTGATTGTATTTTCTTGTGTTTTACAGCTCAGTTTCCTTCCTTGGTCATCATTACAGTAGCCTCAGCAGCTGCCACTCATCTCCTCTTTGTGGTCATGTGTCTCAGTATGAAACATCTAAAAAAAACAAACCCTGTAGCTGTGGACGGAGGTAAAACCTTGACTTAAACACATGAAAACATGAAACTACTGGTGTAGAAAGGAAGTGAACAGGATGTGAAGTCAGAGATACACTGAGGATAATGTGTGTTTTCCATTTTCTTTTAGTTCTTCCAGACAGCCATGAAGACGACATCGTCTATTCATCTGTTATGATGACAAGAAATACAAAGACAAATCCATCAAACATTCTGAATATTAAGGATGAATGACCATGTAAAAAATGAAAATGAGGGTTACTGTTGGACCAAGAGTTTTCCAAGTACTTAGTTCTACATACAAACAAAACAATAACTTTTTTTTTCTTCGATAAAATTATGAATTCTAACAGATCTGATCTGATGACACTGGTCTACAAGTAAAGTGATTCTGGTAATAAAACTCAAGTCTTAAATGCTGGTCAAGTTTCCAAGATAAGTCTGGGGTCAAAATGTGAAATTCCTAGAATTAATAAGAGAATGGGTTTGAGCTAAGTAGCACTTTTGTCATTTATTTTATGGTATTAAAGTAAGATTTAGCACATTTAATGTCTTTCATTGTCATTCCTCCTTTCTAAAAAACTGTATAGAGCAGTGTAATAGAGGTGATTCAAATGATTCTTTGCTGTGTTAAAAAAACTATGTTCATGCCCAATGCTTATAATGAATAAAACTGATTTTTACGAATTTATTTATTGCTGAAAACATCCTGAGTTTGCCTTCTGTTATTGCTGATAATTCCTGAACTTAAGCATAAAATCTATTCATTTGTCTGTTTTAGTGAAGAAATGTATTATATTAGATTTTAAAACTAGAGAATACATTCAACCCCGACTTGAAACAATGTTTTGGGAACTAATTTCTAAAAAAGTTAATATATTCAACATGTGATTTTAGATATAATCAGATATAACATTTCAAACAAGCAGGTCTTCCTCCATTAAAGGCTGTAACAACACAATGGTGAACATCATGCCAAACCACAAACAGAAATGTAGTTTCACATTTATATTTAGACATATGAGAAAAGGCTCACATTTTACAGTGAATAGGACATAACTGTCTGTACTGTTCTCATTGAACACAGTTTCATCTCACTTCTATCCCAGTCAGTTTAATTCTACAAATATGTTAATTATAATTATTCCAACCAAACATCTGAGAGTTAAGACACTATATTCATAAGTATGAAAGTGTGCAGTGTTGGAAGAGGGCCTCAATTATAGTGGAACAAATCTCTATGTAATATAGTGATTAGTTTTGACCAGAAGAAGGTGCTATAGTGTAACTCTAAAAATAGTGCCATCATATAAATAAGTTGTACAGACACATACTGAGTTTGGAGATAGAAAGATTATTTGGTGCACATATCAAGTCCTACATTCACACTGATTTGCACTACCTTGTGTACTTTGCACCACTCTTTTTGTATAATACTATTTATTTTTATTCTTGTACATACTATTTTATATTTATTCTGAGAGTGACACCACCTGCCGGAATAAAATTCCATGTATGTGCAAATGTATCTGGCGAATAAAAACGATTCTGATTCTGATTCTGATCTCAATGCAGTCTTCAGATAATGTGATTATGTCATTGAATGAACAGACAGACAGTCAGACACAGTACCAATGAGGTGAAACTGGATAACCTTCCACAGAACACTTACATGCTGTGGCTCAGTGGTTGAGAAACGCTGACTTTGGGACAAACTCCAGTTCTTCATCAGGACCCTGGTCAACGGCACTAACAGGAGAACTGACCCATATGTTACTGATTTTTACAACGGCAGGACAAACAGCAGAAAATGTGCAGAAACAACATAGGTTCTGATTCAATGGAGATTTAAACCCACAGTCTTCTCACTGGAATTCAGATTCTTTATCTTTCATTTTCACATTACATCATATATGTTCTATAAATGAAAATGATAATGCATTTGGTCTGAGTAAAGAGTCATTAAGTATAAAAATATATATTAATAAATAAATAATGCACATAACATCTGTGATTAAAATAACTATACTTGTTTGATGTTAAAATGTGTTGCACTGAATATAACAAATACTGTACAGGTTATAGATTACAGTTAACACGTAGAGTCAATACTGCAGCATGGACGAGTTCCACTCTGTACATGACATTATTTGTCTGATATTCTGTTAGTATTATTATTATTATTATTATTAATAGTCTGATGGCAGTTGGGTAAAACTCACTGTTTTCCACATCAGTCTTCTGTATCTTCTTTCAGGGCACAAGAGTTACAGCACAGTTCATGACAGATGGGTGGGTCCTCATACCTGATGATTAGGGTTGAATCAACTTCCATAAAAGAAAAGAAAGCATGGATGACATTATTGTGAAGGGAATTTAAATATCTCAGTTATTATTATTATTATTATTCCAATTCACTAAGTCACATTTTCAAGGCAGCGGCTGAACTTATATTTGCAAGTTTAACCTTAAGTGTTACAGCGTACATACATTAAATATTAAATATGGATGTTACATTTCTTCACTCACTATAAGAAATGACAATCCTTTGTGTTAGCCAGTCAACTGTTGCTGCATTCTGTGGTACTTACTTAGATCCTTTCTGCAGGTCAACTCTTTTGATTCCACAATCCATGTCTGTCCCTTGTCTCAGAGTCTGTCCTTCAGTCATATCATTCTGCTGAGACACAGTCAACAGTGGAAAAGATGCACAATAGGTGAACTGCACATAGTCACATGTCTAATATCAGGTTCTGCTAGAGCATAGGTGTAAAAACACTGGTCCTCAAGGGCCGGTGTCCTTCATGTTTTAGATATTTCCCTCTTCCACATGATTCAGTTTAACCCTATTCCGTGTTAAAATCTCATGTCATTGCTTGCGTGTATCATCTAAACCAGGGGTCGACAACCTGTAACACAAAGATGCGTTTGAACCCAGGTTCCACGGAAAATAAAACACTGGGAGCCACCCACTACCTTTAAAAATCTCAGTGAATATGACTCAAACCTTACTTTTTTATTTGTATGTTTACGGAGCTTCCACTCCCAACTTTATTTTTTCTCTTACTCCCTCCATACCGAAGGATACTGACGATGTTGTCCGTCACCTTCGCGGAAATCCAGTAAAATGAATCATTCCATCGTTATTTCATTAATATTACTGTGTTCTCCATTATCATTGGATAGTTCGTGTGTTGATTCTATTAAAAAAACGTCCGGATTCCTATGTTTCAAGATGTTTTTTCACGGTAGAAAATGTACTTGAGGTCGAACAACAGATTACAGGTACTTCCTCATACGTGTCCATGACGCAATCACGAGGCGTCTCTGATTGGCTCAGAATGCGTGAAGGAACACTCCCCCCTTCCCTCTCTCTACGTGAGTAGCATTCAGCTAATTTTCGCGCTGTTGCTTGTTTTAAAAACATGTAGAAAAAACTAGGATTTATTTACATAGAGAGCACATGAACCACTTTGCTCCGCCATTTTTTCCAGTTTGTGCAGCAGCTACTTTGGCGCCGTCTTCTCTTGTGGATGCTAATGCTAATGCTAATGCTACTTCAGATTCGCTGCAATGGATGACGGGCTTAACATCACGTGGGTGACGCCAATGTCCCTGTGATGTGTTCTGGACAGGTTTTGTCTGAGTGGTCTCTATGTTGGTTTCTATGAATAGTAAATCCAGCCAGTGGAGGGGACACACCAGCAGCATGTGTGCATGGGGTGACCCATCAGATCCAAAGAAGAATGACACCTTAAGATGTTGTAAAAAGTAGTTTGTTACTGTTTAAAAGGAATTCATTATTTTTAATTTCAACATTTGGTTAATCATTTAAGAATATATCATTTAACTTACTGGTACCAAGCAGCACTTTGAATTATTTGCCGTTTCCATTTTTACATTGATTTTTTTTCAATGACCCACAACTGCATCTTTGGGTCAGCCCGCACATCACGGATATTTAGATTTAACATTTACATTTAACATTCGGATATAACATATACATTTGGATACAGCATTTACATTTAGATTTTTGATTAAGATTTACAGTTAACATTTATATTTAACATTTTCTATAGGGATTGAACTATTTAAAATATCTAAGATTATATACATATATAATCTTAGAGATATTTTAAATAGTATATTTTAATATATATATATATATATATATATATATATATATATATATATAAGTTAGAGATGTTGTCATTCATTAATTTTCCTCACATCAGGCTGAACATGCAGTTTTTTGGGGCCCCCGGTGGTTTGACCCTATGCATTTGCGTAGTTCACATATAGTAAGAAACGGCCCTGGATGTTGGTGAGCTTAGTGATCATTGTATGATGACTTTAAAGTGCATTTCCATCCATGAGTACATGAGTGAGTAGAAAAACCTCCTCCCCTCCTCAGTCCACAGATGAAAACAGACAGAGCAGTGAGTGGGGGTCTCAGAGGAACATTTCAGAGGTCAGTTACGAAGCCACAAAGAACACATGTGGGAAGGTGAGTAAGCTGTTTTTTTACTTTTATGTGTAAAATATTCAGCTAATAATATGGTTTTCTAATTCTAAATTATTTTAAATTCTTATATATGTTAGAAAACACTATATATGGACATTGTACATAATTAAAAATATATTGTGCCCCTCAAGGAATAAACAGCCCATCCTAGTAAAATTGTACATTATAGTTTGTTCACTTGTTAAATTTGACAATAAACAAAGCAAAAAAACAACAGTAATATATCATCTAATGGCAACGGGATTAGCTTTTATTGCATGTATGGAAAGAACAATTTAATATGTCTTAAATATATTTTAATGTCCAGCAAATTAGAAAAAAAAACATTTTTAACATTATGTGTTTTGTTTTACAACAGAAAATGATCGTTTCAATGTACATGATGATCACGGTCCTCGCAGCAGCAACAGCTCAAATAAAAGGTACATGTCAATGTAACTGTACTGTTGGAATAGGATATCACTGTAATTCAATATTTAAATTATGTTTTATAATTATTATTATTGCTATACAAGTTATCATACAAATATGATATTGTTGCTATTATTATGATGATAAATAAATAAAGTACAGTACAAAAGTCTCTTTTCTAGTCAAAATGTCTAATCACATTTAAAATAAAACATAATCACTGAAATAAAAACTTTTCATTGAAATATAAAGAATTTAATTTCAGACAATAGATATGGAAAACCTTATTAAGACCTTTGTCACTTGTTTCATTGGCAGATTTTTTTGTGCTTAATTCAAGATGTATTTATTCATTCATTTATTGCTAAATTCAAGCAAAAATAATCTGCCAATGGAAGATGTGAAAACTATCTTGATAAGATTTCTTGAAATACATTTTTCCAGATCTATTGAGTACAAATTAATTCTTATATCTAACTGAAAAGTTAGTCTTTAGGTGATTATGTCTTATTTTAAGTGTGATGAGATAGTTTGACTAGAAATTAAAAGGGAAAAACAAAAACACTTGGTAACATTGTCATTTCTTCCCGTGTATTATGAAGTACTCCACAGTTATTGTGAAGAGGTTGTGTGTATTTTAAATGCTTTTATGTTTCTTCTTCCTTCACAGAGCCAATAGAATGTGATTTATCTGGACGTAATGAAACTCTGTGTTGTTTTGGAGTTCTGGGAGAACCTCTAATTCTTCACCTACCCACCAGTGAAAATGAAAGGATCATGCTGAAAATAAATACAACAACAGCTATTGACATTCAAAATCATCAGGTTTTTAATATTGATGAAGAATACAAAATTGATCATTCATTTCACACAAATAGAACATTTAAATTGGACATGTTAATGAAGAAACATGTTGGAGATTATGAGGTGGATAGTTTTACACCTGATGGAATAATGTCGTCCAAACTAAAAATGCATCTGGAAATACAAGGTAAGATCATTACTTGCAAAACAACACACAACTATTTTATATTATGTAGTAGTAGTAGTAGTAGTGTGTTTATTTATAGAGGGACCATGTACAATAAAAAAAAACATAAATGTAAAATTTTTGATGTATTGTACCAGAGTTAGTTTACATCTGTAGTCCCTCGCAAGGTCACAAGACAAACATTTGTTAAAAAGAGAGAAAGAAGAAAAAGAAAATAATAATAATAATGATGATGGTGATAATAATAATAATAATAATAATAGTAAAAAACAGTGAAATAGCAATAAGACAATGACACAAAAACAGTACAGTTAAGCCACCCATACACAAATACATTCACATACCCACTCGCAATAATATTATTATTATTATTATTATTATTTTATTTTTATTATTATTTTTTTTTTTTATTATAGCGTGATATGTTTATGCTTGATAAACACACAAACAGTGTTATAGAAGTTAATTTTGCGACATGTCACCTTTGACCTCCAGTGATCTCAAAAACTATTGGTTGTAGATGATAACACCAACTATGAGAATTGTATAAATGTTCATTCAACATTGTTTGGTTCTAATGTGAAAGTTCCATGACTCTCCGTTCTTGAGTTATAACTGATAATGTGATTCTGACCTTTTAGTTGATTGTGATCTTAACCTTTAACCTTTGGATCATTGCATCTAATGCAGATTAGCTATATGTATATGTCCATGTCATTTCATGGTGATATCTCAAGTATTCATTGAGTTCTAGCATGATATGTCTCTGCAGACACACACTGATTATAATAATGTCTCCCAACCAATGTTGGGTGAGACTAACAATAAAATGATATATATAGTTCAAAATGCATAAGGTCCTCATCCAGGTACCAGAAGATGAAACAAATGTTAAAGTTTAGTGACATAAAGGTATCCATTTGTCTTGCAGCTCGGCTGTCACAGCCCAGTGTGTATCAGACGTGTTCTTCTTCAGGTCAGACGACGGTCAGCTGCTCCTCTGGTGGACAGAATGGACACTTCACTTTGTACTTGGACGGTCAACTGTTGATGCAGACGCCCGTCCACAGCCACTGTCCCAGCAGATGCACATCCACCACACAGGAAACAAACCAACCAACCGTATCCAACATTACCATTAGATTAGACGGTCGACTGAAGGGAAAAATAATGTGTCAGGTTCACAACAATGTGAGCAAACGCACATCTGTGATCCACCTAAGCAGCTGTGAAGGTAAAGAGTGTTTTAATACTATATGTATTTATGTTGACAGCTCAGATAATGACATATCTGGACCATTTCATATTTGTACTTTTTTGTTTTCCAGGATCCACTGACTCCCCTCTTGTGACAGTGGTTATAATCATTAATATTGTCGTTCTATTTATTATGTTGGTTCTGTTTGTGGGCATCAAACGTTTATGTCGGAAAAGGACCCCCAGTTCTGTTCATGAAGGTAAGTGGAAGAGGCTCTCCAAACCAGCAGGTCCTCATCCTCAGTTAGTACAGCACTTAACTAATGTATTACAACCACCTCTAACTATTTGTCTCAGACACTGTGTGCTTCACAAAACATTTCAGTATGGACTATCTATCTATCTATCTATCTATCTATCTATCTATCTATCTATCTATCTATCTATCTATCTATCTATCTATCTATCTATCTATCTATCTATCTATCTATCTATCTATCTATCTATCTATCTATCTATCTATCTATCTATCTATCTATCTATCTATCGGATTACAGTTATAATAATAATGTGACAATTGTAATAGTTATCATAACAATGATACATAATAAAAATAATTATCATCATTATGATCATAATAATACATCAGCTTGTAGAAGCTAATGATTTTTAAATGTAAAAATGTGCTTTATTATATTTCCCCCCCACGTACTTTAATATACAGTTCCTTGATTTTTTTCCCCCTTTTTCATGGGGGGGGGGGGGGTGTCACTATTGTTTGTCAAAGTTATTATTTTGCTATTTTGTGGTATTTTTTGTGTGTGGATATTTGGTGCTTGTTCTGCTATGGAACCTCAGTTTCCTGAAGGTTCTGCCGAAAGGATGAAAAAAGTTCTATTTACTCTTTCTATTACAGAATGTATAATAATAATAATAATAATAATAATAATAATAATAATAATAATAATAATAATAATAATAATAATAATAGTATTTAAATAATTGAAATAATTACCAATGCTGTGACATGAACTTTACATTGATCTAATCATTTTTAAACACTCCATATAAAACATCATATATAAAAGATGAACTTATTAACCCTGGACATCCTAGGAAATAGAATATATAGATATAATACGATCATTTCTAATGTTTTATTTGTAATTCCCGCATCTTAATCATGTACATGCTCCATAATATCAATGCAATGAGGATTTAAAAATCAATTCTTACTTTAGAATCCAAAAGCATCCTGTGTCAGATGAATTTAATTTGTTTCTCTTAGTTTCAGGGAACTGTGAGGACAACATCATCTACTCTGATGTTAAAGTGATCAAAAATACAAGGAGAACCAGAGCCCCTTGTGATTATAATGTCGTCATCTAAACTGGGTTTGTACTTGTTTGTATTAAGTGGACAGTTATTCTACATGTGTATATTCAAGGGTTTTTGTTGTTTTACTTCCATATCAGTCAGTTCATATCATTACTGTCACTGGTCTGTTGTTAATACCTGATCTGCACTAACATGTTTACCTGTAAATCAATTGCTTGTTGTTATTAGACTGTAATCAGCAGTCTCTTCTTAAACAAAAATTGCCTTAAAAATGTTTTATGTCATAGTGTTCTGATATTGATTCATGTGAAAAATACTGAACTATCCCTTTAAACACACGTCCAGTTAAGTGGGTATTTAAAAAAATAAATGAAGAGGTTCATTAAACAGATTTCAATCACATTGTTTTTTGGCCTAAAGAGGAATAAAAACACTTAGGAATTTTTTTTTTCATAATTCATGGCTCAAAGGGTTAAAACTTACTCTCATTTCTATGTCATTAAGTGGTCGAATTTACTTTGTATATTATTTTCTGCTCCTTATTTGTTTTTTTTATCCTTTGTTCTCATTCACGTATCAGTTTTTTGTTTTGCTGACGGGTATATGTAAGTATTATTGAGCTTGTTTTGTTTTATTTTCTTAAAATAAACATTTTATATAATCTGACTGAAAGGTGGACAGCGTGTACAAATACTATAATTACAGTGTAATAATCATTTGTGTGTTACTGTCCCATGCTATTGAAAAGCTGAAAACGAAAGCATCAGACCATCAACATATTTTTTTTAATTTCTTTTAATATGAGCATTATTACTCTGTCAGTTACAAAATAAAGTCTGCTTTTTAATATGTGGGAGTGAGATTATAGCACTATATATATATATATATATATATATATATATATATATATATATATATATACTATAAACAGTGTCACGATTGCTGTAGCTATTTGGTCAGTAAACACTGTTGTCCTCAGATGAGCTTTCAAAACCACAAAACTTTCAACCGTTTTTTTTTTGGTTCTTGTGAGGCTTCACCACAACTACATGCAGATACCTGAGGTTCACAATAAAACATCTTGATAAGTCATATATCTAAGCTTTTCATTTGCACATTTCCTGTTCACTCTAGTGGTGAGTTTCCTGTTCATAGCAATGATAAAAACCCACAGCCCAAAAATGAAACCTTTGTTGGTGTTCATTTTATTTTTCCATTTCAATATGTTGAGACCAAAAGCACATCTGAGTATTAATATTACTGGTTAATATGTGCTTATTTCTGTTTATCTTTCACATTATAAAGCTTTGTGAACTGTATAAAATGAGGTATATAATTAAATGAATGAATTTATTTATTTACTTACTTTATTTACTTATATGTACATACAGAAGAAAGAAATAACAATATAAGAAAAACAAAACATAATACCATAGTTCACAAAAGGAGTATAAAGAAGCAAGGTTTTTTTAGATTCATACCCCTTTTTAACTACTACCATGTTTTAAATTCATTTAGCATCATAACATATAATGTATAATGTACATACCATACACACACACACACACACACACACATATATATATATATGGACCAGAAAAATTGAAATAAAAATGTAAAAACTGTTCTTAGTTCTGTTTGTCTTGGCTCTGATGCACCTGAAGTGTCCACATAGAAGAGACACAGTACAACATATTTATATATTTACATTAGACAGAATCAAACACCCCGAGTGATCACAACTCTGCACTTCTTTTAACCATTTCTTCAGATTTGTTTTAAACTGTTTTTGCAGAGTATCACACTCACCAGCAGCTGAGAGTAAAGAGTTCGACATTTCTGCTGCTGCTTTGACAGAGAACAAAAGTGGAGGATCTAAAGTTCACAGAACAGTTTCCTCTTGAAGAAGCTCAGGTCATTTTGAGTCCTGCTTTATCACATGGTTTTACAAACACTTTCAGAGCCTGTGGAGCCAAATGGTGAAGCATTTTAAACACTAGACTGGTATTAAAGAAGAAAATAAAATGTTCAAATGTTAATAAATTGTATTTTTTCCACAATATTATAATAGTGATATGAGACAGACTTTTTTTATCTAATATTTTTAGAGCCTGTTTTAACAGACTTGAGCAGTTGTAACGTAGTATTAGTTGTGAGAGACCAATGTGTGATACAATAAGAAAAATGTGAGAATATCATGTCATGCATGTCGAGTTTGGCTCCATCTGCAGACGAATGGATCTAAACTGACAAATTAGACCTTCTTTTCAATAGAACACTTTCCTGGTTCAATATGTACAATTTCTGGACATGTATTTCATTTAACTTTTTTTTATGAAGATCCCTTGGACACACACACACACACATACACACGCACATACATATATATATATATATATATATACATATGGAAAATGAATCTAATCAGTGCATTTTTGCTGCAGATTGTGACACACAAGTGGAAACAGAGGCTCCAATAAACTGTCCATAATTCTGGTCAAAAGAAGAAACACATCTGCTGCTAAACATTATGTTAGAAGATATAAACAGACTCCAGAAGAAGATGACTAAATATTAAAAAGCTGACCTTTGGGAGTCTGAATGAAACATCTGCCACAAGTGGAACACTGGGGAGGAGGGGGGGGCTTTAATGGGGTTTACACAGCTGCATGTCAACAGGAATATGAAGTGGAATATTAATTTTCATTGGCCATGTAAACAATTTATTCAGAAATTTCTCCTCTTTGGAATTAGGGAGAAGCCAGAATGTGAACGTCATCAGTCTTCTACTTACATGGACTTTTTCATATCTCTAGAAGAACATCCAGCAAGTCTGTACAGTTTTAGCTCAGACTAATACATTCTATTACACAGCATATATGACATTTAAAGGAAGTGTATGGCCACATGACTGTATTAAATAATTTATTTTCAGATTGTTAAAGCTATTGTGACATCTACAACTTGACTTTGGCTCCATGTGCTTCAGCGGGAATGAAGATTAATTGTAACTGAACTTTAAATATTTCAAACACTTAACATTTTCTGCCAGAATATTAGGACACTGACAGACAAAATGATATGAATGTGGATCTCATTCCAGTGGGTCGTGTCAAGGGGTAGATATATTAAGCAGAAAGTCAACATGTAGACCTGAAAACTACAATAACATGGATGAAGGAGAAGAGAAGAATAAAAGATAAAATCATGGAGGCAGGACATTTCCAGATCTTGCTTTTTAAAAAAAAAAATCCCTGATACAAAGTAGTTTGAACCTAAAGTATCTTAAAGGTACTGTATGTAGGATTGTGGTCCAAACTGGTACTGTAATCACATCCAAAGTACTGTAGAGTATAGTATCCTTAGTATCCCTTATCCTCCGTTTTGCATATCCACGTGGAGGGGTAGGGGTGTCTCAATTCACGTTAAGGCAGAGGGGTAGGGCAGTGGTCCCCAACCCCAGGGCCATGGATCAATTGGTACCGGGCCGCCAGCTGCCTAATAAATAATTAATCATTTCTCTTGTATTTGTGGTAGGTCGAGCGGGACACGGACTCACAAAATTACAGGAAACGTCATACAATTTAACTTAAAAACACAGACAGTGCCCCCTGGGATAGAGCCAGGACCAGTAGGACGCAGGTTCGTTCATTGATGAGGCAGAAGTGTTCCATTTGTCCCAATTCATTTCATTGTGCTACATTGCTTTTCTTTTCTTTTTCATTTTCTATTCTTTGAAATTTCAGTTAAAATCAAATTGAGTCATAAGATTCCATACAAAACAGAATATTGAGGAAAAAGTCTGACAAAAAGACAAGACAGTTGGCTGTCCAGGCACGTGGAGTACAACATCATGAGGCTCCATCACACTGTAACACTAGCATTGGTGAGGTGGGACGCACGCGACACTGACTCAGAAGGCGGAAGTCAGCGGGTGGAGAGGAAGGACAACATTATATACTTTTATACTTATGCGCCTCCTATTGGCCATTATATGAATTTCACCCTGCTTCATATTCATAATCTGAGTCTGAACAATCTTTAAATGTGAAAAAACAAAACAAAACAAAACAAAAAAACAACAGGATTCTCTCTGTCACATGACCGCCAAAAATGAACCCACGTGTTAGTAAAATAAATAAAAAACAGATATTTTTGGAAAGTTTATTTTCAAAGAAGAAAAGGCCCACGGAGGAGACAGAAAAAGATCCTATAACTTCAAAGAAAAGGAAAGCTTTTAACAGACAATATTAGGAATTGTACTTGAAATATGGATTTATTGTGACAGGTGATTCCCACAGACCAAGACCGTTCTGTATAATATAAACAATCAACATAATCAATGTCGGGCTAAGGATGAAATGACATTCAGCCTATAGGTTGCCAGATACAGGATCTGGCAACCTATAGGCTGAATCTCATGAGCGTCTACTGCAAGGAGTTACCATGGCAACCAGTGAATTGTAAACCAGTATTTATACTGTCCAGCCCCAGTTTGCTCTGTAGCTCTGCCCAGGTGAAAACACTGTCTCACCACTGAGACACTGAGCATGTTACATCAATTATTACGTTTTTGCACCGACTCACTGTGGATTTTAGAAGTGATTTAAAGCTTTGAATGGACTGGCCTCATGTTTACACCAGCACATGCCCTGAGGTCTGAGGACCAGGTCCAGCTCATGGTGCCTAAGACCAGACTTAAAACCAGAGGGGACAGGACATTCTCTGTGGTCGACCTTAGACTCTGTAACCTCCCCCCCATCCCCACCCAAACACACACAGCACACACACAGTGGAGTGTTTAAGTCTCGTCTTATGACCCACTTTTATTCTCTGTAGTCCTCTGTATCTTATTTTTTTAAATTGATTTTAATAGTTTTATCTATTTGATTTTGTTGTAATTTTATGAATTGATTGTGTAGCACTAAGGAAACATTCGTGCTGTTTAAATGTGTGATATAAATCAAATAGATTAGACTGGATTAGATTGGTCTACAGACCATTAAGATCTAACAAAACCTGCAGTTATGGACCCAGTTACAATATGGACCTGGTCAAAGCCATTCAGTTACTTAATTTGATCATTCTGGAGCTTCTAATACATCAGTTTCGTGGACTAAATGTTCACATACTGCTTAATCCATCCAACCCAGGGAAAGGTACAAATACAATGAATTAATCAATATTATCAACAGTTTTCCTGCTCACTGATTAGAATATTATGGCTGTTTATTGTAGGCATCAAAAAGCACATTTATTTATTTATTTATTTATTTATTTATTTATTTATTTATTTATTTATTTATTTATTTATTTATTTATTTATTTATTTATTTATTTATTTGTATGTATGTATTGGTGATTTTTTAAAACTGTAATAATCTTGTTGTCCACAAGGTGGCAACAAAATGCTGCTGGAAATACTCCAGTACTTCTCATTTTCCTGTAACAGGATCATTGATAGTTTTCATCAAGATAATTACCTGGAATTAGTTATTAAGAACCTGTTGAAATGCACCAATTATGTCAACATTTTTCACTAAAAAACAAACAAAACTACAGTTACATCATTTGTTCAATTTATTCAAAATACAGAACATTATCTGTATAATATGTAATAAGTGAAAATTCAATCATAATGTAGAAGGATGCATAAAATAAAATTGTACTGTGAAAAACGAATAGAAACTATCGTGATTAGGAGATATTATCATATTAAATACTGTATTTGTAGTAAATATAAAGTGAATATAAATATACTTATAGTTGATTATGCAAATTGGATTGTGTGAGTTGACTTATAAAACAATGTGTGTATAAATGATTGTGGATGTTTTGTGTAAAGGATAAATGGAAATAAATAATAATAATAAAAAAAAAGTGTGTTAACTCATAGAATGCAGAATCTTCTGGATTATTAGTTTGTAAAACAAACAAAAAAAATGTGGCAGTTTATAAATTTGACTTATTCCCACTCCTTTTTTAGTGCAAGGAAGATTTTTGTTGATCTTTTGATGATGTTCTGTGCTCGAAATAAATGGAACTGAGCTGAACTGAATTTGTCATGTCACAAAAATGTCAAATCATTTTTGTGGCAACAACCACCAGAATGAACAAGTCATGTTAAATGGACAGTGGATGAAGACGCCGTCATATCTGTGGTTAAGGAGGGGGAGTCCCTGTTCAGTAATATTCAGTCAACACTGTCTTTCCATTAGTGACGTCCTCTCACCCACAGCCACAACATGGGAAACTTTACACTTAAGTCATGTGGAATATCAATTATGACTTTCCTTTAGTCGTTCCCTCTCTGTGCCACCCCCCTTCTGCTGTGATTTTATGGGGTGACTGCAGTAGAGAGGAGGGCTTCCCTCTCTGCCTGACGCCCCAGCTTTCAGAACATGTGGCCTGGGAGTAATTGGGTTACAACTGCAGCAGTCCAACGACTTGGCCCTGATTTGTAGAATGACTCCATTTACTTTAGTCTGAGTGCCTGCTGCTTCCACAGCTGCAGCTTTCATCCTCCATTCAGGCTCAAGATTTTACTGTATAGGTCTGGCAGACACCCACATGACAGAGTGGAACACAGTCTGAGCATTAACCAGAGAAGGAGAGTAACTAAGTATAAGTACTTCATTACTGTACTTAAGTAGATTTTTTTTTTAGGTAACTGTACTTTACTTGAGTATTTATTATTCTATTTACTACCTACATTTTTGTATAAATATCTATTCTTTATACTCTTTACATTCTCAGAATGTGCGTTACATTTCAAATTAAACAGATGTGTCTGTATGAAAAATAAGTTACAGAGGAAAAATCAGTGTTTAGAAACTGTGACTTTATATATATTATAGTTATATGACTATTATCTCACAATTTTGACATTTTATCTCATAATTTTGACTTTTAATTTCACAATTTTAACATTTTATCTTAAAATAATGTTTTTTTTAATCTCATATTTATAACTTTAAAAAAAAGATGACTTTTTATCTCAATTGTGACTTTCTTTTTCCATTTTTCCTAAATGTTCTGTCCATACCCACAAAACTGAGTAAATGTGACCTGATCAAATACAATTTTAACACAGTAACTCAGTTTTAAAGGATTTAATTTTGATACTTTTGAAACTTTTCAGATTTTTCCTGCTGATATAAATATTATTTCATTCATGGCAAAACATTTAGTTTTCTCTTTACTTTTATACTTTATTACAATTAAGAAATTGTACTTTTTTACTTTTACTTAAGGAGTTGAATGAGTACTTCTACTTTTACCAGAGTATTTTGGAACATAAGTAGCTGTACTTCTACTTAAGACACAACATTAAAGGTCTGTTTTTTAATTCTGTCGAGCCAGTTATGTTTTCACCCATGATCCATTCATTTGTCTGTCAGCAGAATCACACAAACGGAACAGAACTAATTCATTATCAGGAAACATGATAGAAGAACAGCACAGGCGTAGGATGTGCCCGATACGATCTGGAGCAGAAAAAATGTAAGAGGGCAGAGGTGAGGACGTCTGCAAGGCTTTGGCAGATGGATTTTCACTCCAACTGCACTCCCTTGAGTTTATCAGTTTATGTTGAAGACAAATCTTACTTTTACCTTTTTTGTACAAACGTCAGTGTACGTCAGTGCTAAAAAGTTTTGAAACATCTATTCTTACTTTTTTTGGGAGACACGTACATATTGTTTTTTGTTTATTCAGAACAGTCTAGGTCAGGGGTGTCAAACATGCGGCCCGGGGGCCAAATCCGGCCCCTGAAAGGGTCCGATACGGCCCATTTGTGAAATACAAAAATGACTCTCCTCAAAAATACAATAGACTATAATAGAAAAATGAGTGGAGATAAAGACTGACACCTGACATGGGCTTTAAAATGACATCATAACCTTTGACCTTTGGTGACCTTGAAAGGTCAAACCCATAGTTTCAGGTTTTGAAAGGGAAATGTCCATTAAGAGTTCAAACATTTGTGAGAGACATTGTTTCTTGTGCCTGACACCACTTATTGAGTACAGAAGAGTAACATGTACTTTATATACTGACCTGTTTGGATAATGAATCATCAAACTTTTTTTTTCATTTATTCTTATTTATGGACTGAATTCTGATCAATAATGTATTTAACGAACATGTATAGAATGAGTTTGTATATTCTCTACTGTAACTTTTCAAAGAGTGACTGAGTGAGTTAGTGAAAAACTACCGACATACATATAGTACTAGTCAAAAGTTTGGACTCACCTTTCTGTTTAAATGTCATGTGATGGGCCGCAGATGGTCAACTACTGCTCAGCATCACTGGGAACTCCTTCAAGACTGTTGGAAAATATTTTAGGTGATAACTCATAAAGCTCATTGAGAGAATGCCAAGAATGTGGAAAGCAGTAATAAAAGCAAAGGGTGGCTATTTTGAAGAATCTAAAATCTAAAAACATGCTTTGAGTTATGTCACTTTTTTAACTACATAATTCCATATGTGTTCATTCATAGTTTGGATGCTTTCAGTGAGAATATATAATATAAATAGTCATGAAAATAAAGAAAAACCAGGCGAGTCCAAACTTTTGACTGGTAGTGTATATAAAACTACCCCTCCCAATATGAAAGTGTGGAGACAGTGGATAGGTCTAAGTATCTTGGCACTATAATTGATAATAATCTCACTTTTGAGGCAAACTGTGAAGTTGTTTTTAAAAAGGCCAACCAACGTATGTACTATCTGAGGAAATTGTCTTACCTCCACATTGATTGAACTCTACTAACTCTGTTTTATGCTTTTATTGAATCTATTTTATCTTTCTGTTTGGTGTGCTGTTTTAACCCTTTGTTGTTCAGCTCAACCGTTATGGTAGAGGTAACTTTGAACCTTGATATCTAATCTAAATGTAAGGCCTTTGACACCAAACTTCTTGGGCAGTCAATGATAATTCAGGTCATGTTAGTATATATACCACCAAGGAAGAATATCATAACCGTGATAACACTTCTGCTATGATCTTTTCTTCTGGGCACAAAATTACAGATAAGTTTGATTTTTTTTTTAAATTAACTTTTACAGAGCCTATTTTACATAAATAATCCTCATCATGTTTCAGACATACGTTGGTATTCATGTAATATTTTTTTAAAACATGCTGAACCAAACCGTAGAGATGATAGTAAAGGGTCATGAAATGCTAATGCTAATGCTAATCACTAATGCTACAAACATAAAGAGTTAATACATCTAATTTGAACCAAGTCACACATGATGTTGGTAAGATTGGTGAAGGAATAATGTTTGAGTTTTAATACTTTAGTTAAATTTAGAGTCAGTAACAAAATAAAAAAATCTATGTTTTATGTTATAATCGTCCTTGTGAGGTGGAAAAAGAAAAAAACAAACCATAATCTGCCCCTGCTTTTGTATGTTATGAACACTTAGTTGTACTTTTGCTTTCTTTACTTTATTACATTTAATTGTACATTATTTGACACACTTAGGGGCAGTAAATACTCCCAGTGTCCAAAGACATAGATGGATAGATTCAATGGTTAATCTTAAAAAAAAAAAAAAAGGAGGGGGGGCTAAAAACATTTATATTCAGACATTCTTTTTATGGCCCACCATGATGCCTTGTTTTATTACCTCAGTCTTTTATTTCTGATAGAGTATTTTATTTTATTTATTTTGTTTTTCTTTCTCTGTAGCACTTTGACATTCCGCTAAATAAAATTGCACAATAACTGCAATTTATTCTCATAATCATCATTATTATTTGTTTGTTTGTTTGTTTGTTTATTTGATAGGGACAGTGCACATTAATGAAAGGAACAGGAAATATACAAAATACTTCTACCGGAGTGTGACTTTCCAGTACTTTATACAACACTGACCAGTCCACAATCATACATATTAAAGGTCAAATTGCTGAACAAATCAGGTTAAAAAAAGAAAAAAAAGAAAAAGACATGAGCCTTAAATGATATTGTTGAAATCCCTTGGTGTGTACATGACAACGGTACGCTCTTGATGAGCCAAGGTTGTCCCCATACTGTCAGTCTTCCTTATCAGAGGTAGTTATACTCCACCAATCATAACAAGTTGAGGACATCCTCTTGTAGTTTTTCAATGTCTTCTGAATTCCGAATGGCCGTGAACAGTGTTATTTAACGTGGCCCAATTCACTTGTGGAATGAGGCTGGGCTCTGGAGGTCTCCCAAGGTCATTTAGACAATGAAAACACTTATCTCCCAACAAAAGTGCCTGGTCTGTGGAGAAGGTGAACACCCTATAACCTCATACCGCTCAGAGGCATTAGAGGAAATGCCTGAAGGTGCAATACTTAATCACATAATGAGAGGGGGGAAAAAACTGCACTGAAATCCACCCATCAGTTTCTTTAATAATCATTTAAATAGTTTTTGTAGTTGGGACAAAAAACACTGGGTGCTGCTTTGTCGTTCACTACAACTTTTCATGCTCATTATTCAGCCACACACAAATGAATAAAATGGTCAAGTAAGCATTCATGTCGGGAGCACAATGGCTCCAGTGTGATCTCTGCCTAGAAAGGGAAACCACTTTGATTCACGAACAGAACCTGCCAGAAAGAGTTGTGTCATTCGGATTTCAAGCGAGTAACAAGCCAGTGAATGAGTAAATGAACCTCCCAAAAGGTCTCACGGTGCATGAGAGGAACGAAACACTGCAGAAGGGAAGCCAAGTGGGTGAGGCGTTCAGTCAAGCAGACATAAATGTGTAAATAGGCACACACAAACACTTAATGGCTATATTACTTTATAGATAAACCATGCGTTCAGTCAGTGACTCTTCTACATAACGACACAGACATGGAAACCATGGAAACGCCAGGCAAACAAGTGCTCACATTTGGCAGACGCACAGCTGGGAAATACTGTACCAAGCTGCTGGGTCAGAGAAATGAGCAGAGGTGGGTGGGAAGTAACTGAGTAAAAGTACTTTGTTACTCTACTTACCTAAAAAATGTTTATCTCACCCCACATTGGTTGAATGAGAATATTGTAATCACTGTGGTTGTGTGTGTGTGTGTGTGTGTGTGTGCAGAGACATATCATGCTATAACTCAATGAATACTTAAGATATCACCATTAAATTACATGTGCATATACATATTGCTAATGAGCATCAGATGCAAAGATCCATTTGAGTAAAGGTCAAAGGTCAAGGTCACAATTAACTAAAAGGTCAAAATCACATTATTGGTCATAACTCAAAAACAGAGGGTCACAGAACTTTCAGATTGGTACCAAACGATGCGGAATGAAGATTTATACAATTGTGTGAATTGGTATTGTCACCTACGACAAATAGTTTTTGAGATCTCTGGAGGTCAAAGGTGACATGTCACAAAATTAAGTTCTGTAACACTGTTTGTGTGTGTCAAACATAGACATATCACACTATAACTTAATCAATACTGGATATATTATAATATTACACAAAGTGATGCATATACACATATGATGAAATTATCAATATTGCAAAAGGTCAAAGGTCAAGACCACATTATTGGCTCTAATTCAAGGACAGGTTGTCAAAGAAACTTGAGATTGGCACAAAATAGGGGCGAGATTAGACGTCCTCTGAATACTTGTTTAGTATCTGTACTTTACTTGAGTATTCATTTCCCTGACAAGTTTTAACTTTTACCCCCTACATTTTTGTTTAAATGTCTGTACTTTATACTCCTTACATTCTCAGAATATACTTGTTACTTTTTCAAACTAAATGGATGTGGAATTGGATTTGAAGGGAAAATTGTGACTTTATATCATAATCATCACTAATCTCATGATTGTCACTTTTTTTAAATCTCAGTTGTATTATTTTACCTCATATTTAAGACTTCTTTTCAAATAATTTTGAATTTTTAGCTGATAATTATGCACTTTTTATATCATAATAAAGACTTTTATGTTAATTGTGACTTTATTTCCCATATTTTCAAAATTTAAATACCCACAAAACTGAGTACAATGATCTAATCAAACACATTATCTACACAGTAACTCACTTTTAAAGCCTTTTTTTTATACTTGTGAAACCTTTTTGACTTTTCCTGGTTAAATCAGTTATTTCATTTATGGCAAAACATAAAATTTTACTTTTTAACTTTATTACAATTGAGAAGTTGTACGTTTTTACTTTTACTTTAGTAAAGGTGTTGAATTAGTACTTCTACCAGAGTATTTTTTCATACAAGTAACTGTACTTCTATTTAAGTATAGAATATGAGTACTTCTACCACCTGTGTAAATGATAGAAGTCCATACACCCTGATACAAGCACGAAACAATGAATCCATTTGCAATAGATTTGCTTTGTTGCCTGATCATTTGAAAAAAAATAAGATTAATGTTACAGATTAAAAGCATTTAGGGAAACAAAGATTCTCACTGTACCTCCTGACGTGCTCTTTTGATATATTAATAGTGTTCAGAGCTGCGGTGGTGAGGCTGTTATGACTTTTGGTCATCGTAAGAGGATAAATCAAGATCTGGATCTACAATATAAACTGTAAAAACCTCTAAAATTGCTCACCATGAGGATATTATTTGGGAATGTCTGGCATCAGAGGACATAAAAACTGTCTGAAATCCACATATCACTCTGCAGTCTCAACAACCACAAGTCTAATAGTGCTATTTTCATGCCATATTGTCTAATTTTAGCTAATACCATGCTCACTTAGATCAATTTGAGATTCCTGACTTGTGTTCAGAAGTTTAGCCTCTATATTTTAGGGTATTTGAAACATTTTCTGCCTCATTAAGGGCTTAAATGTTGTTGTCTTTGGTGTTTGGTTTTGGCTGTGCGGCACAGAGCTGCCTTTCAATCGTCAAAACAACACAGACAACTGCTTTTATTTTTTTTTCTTCAATCCATTTTTGCATGGTTTAGGCTGATTTTGACAATAGAGGATAAAATGCTATTGTAAAATAACTGCACATAATTCATATACATTGTTGCCCATAAAGATGTAATAAAATGTTTTTACCTCTTCTCATGAAATTATTATGAAAGTGTAATTTATTTTTAATCGTAAATTGGATTCAAGACAATCATTCACCTGGTCAGAGGTATTTACTGATATGGACAACTTGGAATAAAATGACTTATGTGCCTGAAAATAAAAAAATCCAACTTGGGCAACAGTATATTAACTAATAAAGACCCAAACATCCATATTGACCAGAAACATCTACCAATATAAAGTGTTTAATTGTTGTCGACTAATACAAGTCAATAATTGGTGTAAAATACAGTTTGTCATTCTTTCATGGTCATCAGATATGACCCATTTGGACATTCAGAGGCTCTAGTGAACATGGAAACACCAGGAAAACCCATGGAGTTTGATCAATGATAATGACAGGACATACCTGTTTTTATATTCAGGTATATATATATATATATATATATATATATATATATATATATATATATATATATATATATATATATATATATATATATATATATATATATATATATATATATACATACCAAGGCCCAAATGCAGACACACAGATGTAAAAGATTACAGTTTATTGGAGCACAGGGAAAGATAGGACTGCAAGGGGATCCACGGGGTCCCGGATGGTCTGGGTCCAGGAAGTCTTCAGTCCAGGATGTCCAGAACTGGAGAATGCGACTGGGGCTTGATTGCGGTCGGTTCGGGGTCGTTGCCACGTAGAGGCTGGGGCTCAGGCTGGATCAGCATCAAGGGGCGTAATCCAGGTCGGTACACGAGAGAAGCACTCTGTACGTAGGTCAGGCGAATGCAGTCGAGATCCGGGTGCAAAAACACTGGAGACGTTGTCGAGCAGAACGGAGGCAAGAAAGCAGGGGTTGAACAGGATCAGAGACTCAGAAGACCATGGACCAGCAGAGCCAGCACTTGACTATCTAGCAAAGACATTACAGACTGAAGCTGGTTAAATAGCAGCGCTCTGATGATGGCAGCTGGGCCATCAGGCGCTGCTTGATCACTCAGGTCAGGAAACTGGGTTAAAGGTGACAGAGATGCAGAAAAGCCAGAAACTAGCTAAAGGGTGAAACAGGCAGGACTGCAGACAAGAGAAATAATAGACAGAGAAAGGGAAGAGAACAGATGGATATATATATATATATATATATATATATATATATATATATATATATATATATATATATATATATTTCCGCATACATGTCCATGATGCGGTGATGAAGTGTCTCTGATTGGCTCAGAATGCGTGAAGGAAATCCCCCCCCTTCTGGCTCTGTGTGTATTTACCATCCCAGAGTAACATTCAGCTAGGTTTTGTGTCATCGCTTGTTTTGAAAATGTGCAGGAAAAATATGCGTTATTTCCACAGAGTGCACATGAACCAGTTTGTTCCGCCCATTTTTTCCAGTTGGTGCAGCAGCTACTGTGGCGCCGTCTTCTCTTGTAGATGCTAATGCTAATGTGACTTAAGATTTGCTGCAATGGGGGGCGAGCTTAACCCCACATGGTGACGCCAATGTCCTTGTGACATGTAGTGGACAGGCTTTTCTGAGTCACTGTTTTCTCTGTTGTTTTCTATGAATGGTAAATCCAGCCAGTGGAAGGGACACACCATGCAGCATACGCAGCATGTGTCGGTAACTCCAGGTGACCCATCAGATTCCAATTGGAATGTGAAAAAGTGGTTTTCAAGCTATTGTGTGAATCTGCACTTTCCTCTCAGGATGAACTAAATTAAACCCATTGTTTATTTTTGTCATAATTCTAATAGGTTTTATTTTCATTTCCACATGTACGTACTGTATACTCCATCTTAACTAAGATGTAGAATTGAATGTGTCCATGTGGCAGAGTGATGTGCTGAAAAAAACATGACGATTATAAACCAAATTCCTCATCCTGCTGAGAAGTGTTTAACACCTGTACCACTAGATCAACCGTGTCTCTAAGATCAAATACTGAAGAAGGTGAATCGGTTTATGTGCGTGTGAAAACGCATTCAAAGTAAGTTGAAAGAGAGGCCATCTAATATATCTGTGTCAGCCAGATTTTGGCTTCTGTGTCGTATTTATATTTCCATCATCTTTGGACACCGTTTAGTTCTGCTAAAGAGCTTTGACTCAAAACTTCATATAAAATAGTTCATACGTAATGTTCCCTGTATGTCGTCTCCCCAAGCACATGTTTTTTTTAACTGTATATGACATATAAACATGAGCACCGCTGGAACTTTCTGTGATTATTCTCTGTGGCATCAGTCAACTAGAGTTTCTCAGCATCTGGACCACAGATTTGAACCCATTCATCCACATTTTTTTAGGCCAAATTCAGACTTATACCTGTGTATGAATGTTACTTAACCCATATAGACCCAGTGCTAATTTTAAGGCAGTTCCCAAATACATTTTGCTCTCTAACATTTCTTAAGTGATATATCAACCTTTCTTATCTTAACCTCTGTATTTTTTCACTGTATTTTCAAATAATTCATTGATGTATTTATTCTGGGGCGGCTGTGGCCCAGTTGGTAGAGAGGGTCGTCTATTAACTGAAGGGTCGGAGGTTCACATCCTGGCTCTGGCTGAGAGCTGGTGTTGGCTGATGTGCCCTTGAGCAAGGCACTACCCCCCCCCCCCTTCTATCTACTTATGTTTGACAGACAGCTAAGCAAGTATCTCAAGCAGCTACTCTGCTTCTGATTGGATGTGTTTGCTTAGCTGTCTGTCAAATATAAACCAATAGTAGTCCACCAAAGGAAGGCACATTCATTTATGTAGCACATTTTGTGTTCAGGACAATTCAAGGTGCTTTACATAAAACATATATGAAAACTACAATGATTAAAATGCATTAAGACAATTAAAATAAGAGATATAAAACATTTAAAACACATTTAAGGTGGTGCAGTGGTTAGCACTCATGCCTCACAGCAACAAGGTCACTGGTTCAATTCCCACACCAGACCTTTCTGTGTGGAGTTTGCATGTTCTCCCCTTGTCTGTGTGGGTTTTCTCCAGATACTCCGGTTTCCTCCCACCATCCAAACACATGCACTGATAGGTTAATTGGTTAATCTAAATTGTCCATAGGTGTGAATGTGGGAGTGATTCATACAGGGTGTACCCCACCTTCACTCACTGTAGCTGGATTAGGCCCCCAGTGACCCCTGTGACCCTAGTGAGGATAAAGCGGGTTCAGATGACGAGAGAGAGAGAAAGAGAATTAAGAATTTAAGTAAAAGGAAGTCCTACCTACACCAGCCGTGTTTGTGTCAAAATCACAATAAAAAAATAGTTTTAATCAAAGAAAAACAGCAACAACTAAAACTGAAAAAGATGTGAAGGCAAATATTTTTTTCATTACAGTCTGATATTTTTCATTTGAATATTTTTTGTTTAATTTTTTTTTAAATTTGGTATTTTGAGTTCATTTTTTACTTGCACTTTTAAAAATCTTTGAATTTATTAACACAAATTAAAAACCATCACTGTCAGAGTGCACTCACTATTGGATCAAACATTTGCGCAACACTAACTCTACTTGGACAAACCAATTCAAATGTGTTGGCGGAGACATTCAGTATGTGATTCTGCAGATGATTTAATGGCATTAAAATTTGTAATTACATCAATCATGATGATGGATTAATCTGCATTAGTGCTTGTTTATATATCCAACTAAGACAACCTTATTGTGATATAGGGCTCTACAAATAAAATTGAACATACAGAAACAGGGAAATGTCAGAAGTTTACAGAAGTGGAAGAAATCTCAGAATAGCTTTTGTTTGGAAATTAAAAAAAAATATAAATGAAATAAAGAAATAATTGCATAAACTGCTGTCGAGCCTTTGGCATTATGTTCCTGTTTCAACTGATCCTTATCGTATATTTGTTTTGGCCTCGTTTTGAAAATCCTGGCTTCTATGTCAAACCTGTTGCCACCTTCGAGCGATTTACCCTGGGAAAAAAGGAGAACATTAACATATAATATGTGCCGCTGTGCTTCCTCAAAGACACAATATTTTCTTAGCAGGGCGGGATGGCCTCTGAAATAACACATAGCTGAGGTAACATTAAACTTTTGCCCTGAACCTAATCAGTATTAATGAAAGTGTCAGCTGGGAGGCTGCCAGCTCCTCAGGGCAGACTCAGAATAGCATTTCACTGATGGGTGGAAACAGAAAAGGTGCGCCTCACCCAAAGGTGATGCACATGGTCAAAAGTAATTTGCAAATAGCTCTGTGTGTTTCTTTTTGATTATACCACAGTGACAACATTCATCTAACCCGGTGGTCTCTGGGACATGAGTAACTTGGACACCTACTTTTTAGTCCAAGTAGGTTAATGGAGCCTCACAGCTGCAGGATCAATTAAATGTGGTCAATTGGAGGAAGAGCATGAAATGAAATCGTTACTCTTGACTGCACATGAATCATTTCTAAGCTCCCAGTTTGAGTCATGAGTCTGAATGTGGAGATGAGCTCATGTTTTTTTGCTGGTGATATGGTGTAAGTGCCAGGTTTCATTTGGGCGGACTGTAAAAGCGCCGCACATCTTTGGATGGATTGAACATTATGTCATATTAACACAACTATAATTATAAAGTATTTTACATGAGGGCGGATGACTGTATACTTAGTAGTTAGTGTGAGCGGATGGTTTTGGTGTTCTCAGCGTATTCCCACTTTTATGATGTGTTCACATGGTGGTTGGTGAGTTTGCTAAGTCTATGGGCTTACTTTAGGAAAACTCTTCCTTCTAGTCTGAGAGTTTCTTGGATAAAAAAAAAAAAAGATTTTAAAGTGCATGAACTGAACCACTTACTGAGCACCAGGACTTAAAATTGCTCACTTTGGTGTTGAAGCAACACATTTCACTTCATGTCGTGTTTAAATCATATGATAAAGTATCATTTCACATAGTGTCATAAAAGACAGAAATTGAAAGACAAGCATTTTGGTGCTCATTAAGGGCGTATTCACACAGTAAAGTCCAGACCAAGGTTCGGACCAGAACCTTTTTTTTGCCTTTTCACACTGTACTTATAATCTGGACTATATTTACAGTCTTCATTCACACTGTATTGAATCAAGTGGACCAACGGACTTTAGAACGTCATGTCGTCAATGCGTGTACAGCGTGCGTCTCTCTATACTCGACCCTGATTGGTTAGTAGATGAGCGCGCTACACTGTTGCAGGAAATGGACCCAGTTACTAGTTTCATAATTTTTGCCCTATTTTGTCAATGTTGCCAACTCCAGTGTTCCCACCAGCGTCTTGTCTCTAATTCGGTCTTTATAGTATCATCATCCGACCAAATTTCAATGAAATACCTGGTTTCCTCGTCTCCCCATGTATTGCTGCGACTCATGCTTGGACGTTGACTTGATTCCGCGCACGTGACTGTGACGTAATTGGTCCGATAGTCCGGACTTTTCTAAACAGACGTTTCACACTGTGCACCAGTGAACCTTGGTCCGGATCAAGACCACCTCCTCAGCTCGGACCAAAGACTCGGTCTTTAGTCCGGACCAAGGTTCGGGGGAGCATTCACACTTGTCAATAAGGTTCGAACTTTCCTGGAAAGTCCGAAAGTCCGGATTTTCTGAGTGCAGTGTGAATACGCCCTAAATCTCCAAGATGAACAGTTAAAAACTTATGTCTGAAATTGGATTTTTATCTTTATTGTGACCTTAAACTTTGACTTTTGTCATTTGACCTGGACCACCTCTTACCTTTACTGAACATTTCATGGAAATTAGTCCAGTAGTTATTGTATTAAGTTGCTGAAAAACAGACAAGCACACAAGAGAGTGGCCTCATGAGACTGTAATGCAAAATAGTAGCAGCAGTTGATATGGTTTACTGCATGTACTGTTTGGGCCCCCACCTCCATGTCCTTGAGTCTATCTGCTTGTTAAGTTTGACATCATGATCCTGTGAAACTCATTTCTGAATAAAAACAATCAACATTAGTGGAGCAGGGTTATATTATATGCTGCTTTGCAATGTACTGTTTACACACCATGAAGGTTCACAGGAGGCCCCCTTTACTGATTTTTAATGTGTTTTATTCTTCTTTTTTTATGCCTTTGTAAAGCACCTTCAATTACCCTGTGTATGAATAGTGATATATACATAAATGTGCTTTACCTTGCTAGATCAGGGGTGCTCAATCCTGGTCCTTGAGAGCTACTATCCTGCATGTTTTAGATGTATCCCTCTTCCAACACACATGATTCAAATAATAAACCTCTCATCAAGCTCTGTAGAAGACTGATAATGTCTGTCAGGTGTGTTGGAAGAGGGATACATCTAAAAACATGCAGGATAGTAACTCTTGAGGACCAGGATTGAGCAGCCCTGAGTTAAATGAATGTACCCGTCACTGTGTACACCATGTCCAAACTGTTCCACAAAGTGCTGGTGTGGCTGCAGGTTTTTGTTCTAACCAACCAAGAGTACACAGTTTGACCAATGGACTCTGAAGACTGAGATCAGTTGATTAATTGAGTCCAGTTTGGTGTGGTGCTGCTTGGGTGGAACAAAAACCAGCAGCTACATCAGCCCTTTGTGTAACAACACACAGCTAGCTGCTCTCCTCCAGCTGCTTCAACACAAGCTCCTGAGAGTCACCCCCCCCCCCCCCCCCCCCCGTGACATGGCCCCTCCTTGTCCAGATGCAGTCCGTGGTCCATGGTTTAGAATGTCATACAGGCCACACAGGTGGGCCATACCCTCTTGCACCAGTGGGGTCAAAGGTCCCAACACCCAGAACACCTGTTGCTGAAGCGATCATCTTAAAACGCCCTGAGTCACAGTGGCTCTGCTCTTACTAGTGTGGAAATCATGACTCATCCCAAATGGTTTTGGCTTCTTCTAAAGCAGACACATTCAAATCTGATCCTGAAAGACTGATATTCTGCATGTGAAGTGTGCTGGAAGAGGAAAATATCTAAAACATATATGTCACAGACAGGCCAAATCTAACTCATCATGTCATTATATTTTTGCCAAGTATATATTAGAGCTTGCCCAGCGTATGCACTACTGTTACTACAAACCCCAGAATGCTTTACTAGTATGTTGGCGCATAGTGGAGACTGGCACCCCCCACCCCCACCCCACCCCACTTTTCCATTAAGAGTCATTAATAAAAATATGAAGAGTCACCTCAGGCAAATGAATTCCACCCCTCCACAAAAATGGCCAAATGAAAGACGAACAACAGGAGCTTTGCAGACAGATGGGAGGCAGATTATCTGTTCACAAATATAAAGGACACACCTGTTGGCCTTGTGTGCGGAGCCAACATGGCTGTAATGAAAGAAAATAATGAAACAAAACACATTTTTTTAATAAATATTGAGTTTGGCTGGTGACTCTGTCTTGGTTTCAAATTTTGGTCCAGTGTGAATTTGAGTTTGACAGTCCTGATCGAAAACATGCAGGACAAGTGGCCCTGGAGGAGCAGAGTTACCTACCTCTGCCCCAAAGGAAGGCCCGCCTCCATCATCTGTAATAACTGTATGTTCTTTTGACAAGAAAAAGAAGGTTTTTTCTGAATAATATAATGTGAGTTGTTTTAACTTGAAGCTTGATGTTTTTACAAAGCAGTAATGTGTATTTTTTTAACTAACCAAGTCAAGTTTCTTTTCTAATGATAACATAAAATCATTGTGTGTTTTAACTCACAGTACTAGGATGTAACAACAAGTGATTTATAGCTAAATTAACTCATAGCTTTAAAAAGAAAGTTGGGACAATGGGAACATTGTAGTAGAATCAACTTTATGAACTTTTCAAGTTAAGTTTTCTCACATTTTGAAGGCAGTAGGTCAGAGGTGTCAAACATGCGGCTCGGGGGCCAAAATTGGCCTGTCAATGGGTCCAATCTGGCCCCTGGGATGAATTTGTGAAATGCAAAAATCACACAAAAGGAAGTAAAAATGATTTGACATAAATTAAATCTAAAAGGGATCAGACCATAATCATAATAAATAATTATGAAAAAATAAATGTTCTTCGTTGTTTTAGTGATAAAAAAAATTGAATAAATAAATAAATAAAAAAGATTAGCCTGATACAAAAAATGTGAATAAACTTAAATGTATGTGGAATTTTACCAATATTACTAAATGTGTGTATTTGCAAATCCACTGTTATCTTTAAGTTGTGATGCACATGTATATAAATGATAAACTAAAGTGCAATATTGTTCATATCGCACTTATTTTTCTTAAGAATTTTCAGGTTGTTAATATTTGTTTATGTTATGTTCAAGTACAATTCGTAGATGTAAACATTTTCATGATGGAATTTTACTATTTTTCCTCAAAAACATAGAGAAAACCTTATACCATTTTAGGCTGAATATGGCCCCTGAATTAAAATGAGTTTGACACCCCATGCAGTAGGTGGTTTCATTTATAAGTTGAACCAACTTAAAGTGTTTTTACACTGTCATTCAGTTCTTAGTTTTACCAGATGCCCATCCACAGTTTTCCTGTTACAGGACCCCCCACCATTTAGGGAACTCCCTCTCTTTCTTCTTCTAATAGGTTTGCTGTTTCATTGTTAGGTATTTCAAAAGATCACTAATAATATTAACTGTTCTGTCAAACAACATTGTCAAGTATATGTGAACACTGAGTTACTGCTCCATCATTCAGGTATGGTTAGTGACATGTTGTCTCATTCACAGGCTGTTCCCACACTGGTAGTGACACAGGCATATTAGTTTATCCACTTATCTGGGCTGTGATGGACATAGACCACTGTAAGGTGACACATTATTGGCCAGTGTAGGTTTACATTTCTAGAATAATGGCAGAGTTCAAAGTTTACAACTGCACAAAACAAAACAATAAGTGTGAACAGTAACACTTTACATTACAGATCACTAATAAGGTGATAATTCTATTGTAATTTTGATATAATTTCATGGTAATAAGGCCTTTGTAAACATTTATTACTCATAATTTCTGTGCAGCTTCCACATAATAGTGATGCAAACAGCTTTCATTTCAAGTATAATATGGAGCATTACACACTTAACGTTGTTGAATAATTTCACTTTGCCAATGAATTAACTGTTGTGAATGTAAACATATTAATTTAGTGCAATGTAAATACATTTGTTTCATTCAATTTCAATATTAGTTTGGTTCCAAAACTGAAATGTGAAGAATTTTACTTGGACCAAGGTGAAAAGTTAAAATTTGGTCAAGTGTAGTAATATGGTTTATGTCAAAATAAAAAAACAGGTTGTAACAAGTGACTTAATTAAGATTCTGTGAAGTCAAATATTTTAGATGTGACAAACAGACTTTTTTTTTTTTTTTTTGAGTGAGGCTAAGCTTTTTCCAGTGTGGTATTGTATGCCTTGTGTGAGTTGTGGAATCTTTTTCTGTCTTGGCCTCCCTTCAGTGGACGTATAACCTCACATTTTATTCCTCAGTGAAGAATAAATGTACGTATGTGGATAATGATGGTCCTATTGTCCGGATGTGTTTCTCAGAGCCTTTCAAAGAGAGTTTAACACCGAGAAACCATGTCGAGCCTAATAACTTCAAGCTATGTTTAATGCACCGTAAGCATTTCTGTTTTTATAAACTAGCCGCAGTGTTTGATTTGGTCAGAGACGTGTTTTGGTTTCAGTGGCCCGCTGGTAGGAGACGCCGTCATTACCCAAAGGTCTCAGCCCTAGCTGTTCCTCTGTTCTGACCTCCTGATAAAATACACTCATGGGAACGTAAAGAGAAAATGTTCACCATTAGAATGACTCACAACATCTCATTTCTTATCAACTATGTTTCGATATTACTTGTAGCTTTTCAGATCAGGGACTAAAAACTGACTGACCTTCTGTTCCTCTGACAGATTTGTGGCTCAGTGTTCAGACCATCAGATGATTGAACGTCTTGTCTGTCCAGACTGAGTTGTTTAAAGAGTAAAAGAGCATTTTTTTCCCTTTGAAGATGTCTGGAAAGTATTAAAGACATTAAAAATGAAAAGAAAGAGAAATAAAGAGAGAGGCAAAAAGACAACCAAGAGTCTTCCCATTGCTCTGTGGTATTTACTGTGTGTTTATAATGTTGACAGAAATAGACATGTTCTTGTGATGATCTCTATATGATGACAAACGATAGGAAGAAATAAGAATCAAGGAACGGTGATGAAATTAGTGAAGCTTTCAGAGGCACCACTGGGATATGTATGTACCATTATTTTAACATATTAAAGGTGGGGTGGGAGATCTTTTTTTGGAACATTTTTTACCATATTGCTTGAAAACCTCTTCATGATCCCACAGCACGTACTGAAATAGAATGTCTGCAGAAAAATTAAATGTTTTAGTCCAGTCTAGAGGGTGGAACCAGAGGAAAACTCTGGCCAATCAGTGTACTGATGATCTTTAAACTGATTGACTGCTGATACATCCATCAACTAGAAGACCTCTGGGAAAGCAGCACAAGCCTGCTATGGTTTGAATCTGGATGTTCGTAACTTATTTGTAACCTAGTGTTGTGTGTTCACTAACGATTTATTTTATCAGCCATTAATAATGCCTTGGAGGGTTTAAAAAATTCAAAGAAATCCTTGGTCCCGTTTTTGAGATATGTCCATTTCAATATTTGACTACGTATGACGTCACTCTGACATTATGTAACGTCGAGCAAATTTTACGTTAGATCTAATATTAAATATGAAGCACAACATATTGTCAGATTTACCAAACTTTGTCACTAACCCTGCCTTACGGTAAAGTTCATACATTTTGCAAATATACCATTCGCTTGACGTCATCGAGCCTATCGGTGTTATCACATCTGATGTCCAAAGGTAAGACGAAGTGAATGTGTAACGGAGTAAAAGTAGTCGTGTGATTCGTCTTGCCATCCTAGTAACGTATACATACACACGGTGATAAATTGTCCGAGGGTCCGTGAAGGCAACAGCCCCTGCTACGTGGGGTCACGCAACCCAGAGGATAGCAACAGTAGCACCTCGCCGTCCTCTGAGTATGTATGAACAGCACGAGCTCCACTGTTTGTTTAATATTACACTTCGGTTTTTATTGTTAAATATATATTTTAATTCGTGATTTGGTACCAATTCGGTTGCATAATAATTAAGCATGTTTCGTTTTCTTTCATAAAAAGTTGTCTTAGTTTTCTTTTTGTTTCTTTTGTGTTAGCTAACTGGTTTTCCCTCGTTTTCAGACCGGAACGTGTGTTTATGTGCTGCTGCAACGGGGACTGAGTACATGTACTTTTGTGTAAAAGGTACAGTTATTATGTATTGTGTGTACATATGTTCACATATATAAAAGGAAAGTAATTTGAACAATATCACCTCGCCGTCCTCTGGACCGGAATGTGTGTGTGTTTATGTGCTGCTGCTACTGATTATAGGTAGGTCAAATAAACAGTTGGATGACAATGAAATTGTCTGTGGTCATAAATTGAACACAACGCACGAGTACGACCTTTACAAATGCAAAAAAACACCTGATACTGTCTTGTCTGGATTCTGAGATATCACCACTTATGTGTTTAGATGTTGTCCTTCACTGTGACCTTTGACCTTTATAGCTCAAAATTTAATGTTTTCTTCTTTGATGCATTATCAAACATGTCTGAAGGTTTCAGCAAAATCCATCCATAACTTTTTGAGTTATCTGGCTGATAAAGACAAACACAAGGTAAAACATCAGTCCAAGTGTTACTGCTATTTCCTTCGTGTTTACATGGACATGTAAATTCATAATAAAGGTTTACATGGAAATGGGTGTATTCTGCTCTAGTTAATTGGGCTTTGAGAGCTGGAGGTACAGAGGGTTCTGATAGGACAGAACGGCTGCTTAACATCTGGATGTCTACTGGAAGAAAACAATTACATCCACTTCCTTTTCTGAGAAGTGGACGTGACCATTTTCTAGATAGTTGTATTTCTGTTGAGAATATTTATTTTATATTGTGCTTTTATTGTATTTTATTGTTTTGTTTTTCGCCTCCGTAGTGCTGGAATTGGCCTGGATGCTGAGGGATATTCCTGGCCAGAAATCCTGATCCAGTCCGGCCCTGGTCAGAGGTGGGAAGTACATCGGTGTAAGTACTTTGTTACTGTACTTTAGTAGATTTTTTTTACATTTATCTGTACTTTACTAAAGTGTTTATTTTTCTGAAAACATTTTACTTTTACTCCCTACATTTTTCATAAATATCTGTACTTTATACTCCTTCCATTCTCAGAATAGACTCAGTACTTTTCCAAACTAAGCAGATGTCATTCCGTGCAATCAATTATCTTAAAAATTGAAATCAGATTAATCCTGATGACGTGCATTAATGCACTCATTTTGACAGCCCTAAAACAAACAAAACCAAAGTGCTGGATTTATGTTATATTATTGTTCGAGACCAGAACATTGACCATCCAGTCTGATGAACTGATCTGACCTGATCCTCATTAGACCACAGTTTAATCTTTTATTTTAGTCATTATTTACCACTCATGACAGATCAGACTCAATAGTTTGAATTGTGTTTGCTTTTTATCCACTTTTCCTCAAACAGACTTGAGAGGATAGAGACAAACTGCATATATTTCAAACCACATTTACTCCAGTTATGTCAGCTCACTGGCTTTTCAGAGTAAACAGCCTAAAGGGGATCCCCTGGCTGAATTACATATGTTTTTATCATTATTTAAATAATGTCACTGAGGATAAATATTGACTGCACATTGAAGGAAAGCCACAGCTTTGGTATGTGGCTTTTCTCCAATAAAAGTTTGATTTCTCCCCAGCAAAACAGACATTTGGGATTTTTATAATAAGAAAGTAAAGGTAAAATGACAAACAGACAAATCATTGTAAGTAAAAGCTGAAGTTCATGGAGGTTATGAGTGTTTAAGTTTTTTACTGACATTCATTCAGTTTCTTCCTAATTAGAAACACCAATATGGTCCTTTTGTTACCTTGGTCCTCCTTTAAACCCTGTAGCACCCAATAATATAATAAGAGCCAATAACATACGGTAATACCTGCCAATACTGTAATTTGGTTTTTGAGCTAATAATGTACGGTAATGTAATATTATTCTGACTATGAATTCAAAATATCATTTGAAAATATAGATCATTTATTACATTATTGTGCAAGTATTATATGATGGGCTTTATTACATTTAAAATGGGCAAAATTATTTAAATTTAATTTAATAAATTTTTTTTTGCATTATTATTTTTTTTATTTTATTTTGTTAAAACAAGTGCTTACACTCACTATCATATGGATACTTGATTATAAATTTGGTTCTTATGAGACATGGAAACGAGTGTGTGTGTGTGTGTGTGTGTGTGTGTGTGTGTGTGTGTGTGCACATGTTTTTGCTGTGATTAAAATCATGAGGCAAATAAAAAATATTTTGGAAATATCCAAGGCAGTTGCCACAACGTCTAAAATAGTAAAATGAGTCTCTCATTAAAAAGTGGAATGGTGCACATGTGTGTTCTTGTATTTGTCCGATGAGAACATAATCTATACTCAAGGATGGAAGGTGCACACAAACAGAGTGAGTGTAGTCCCCACATGGTTTATTTGTGTGCAAGTTGCTGAAAGGCCTTTAATCCTCCTGATGTTTTGGTTGGCCTTGTAAAAGACTGAAGCTTTGATTGAGCTTTGCTTTGATTCTCATTAAAAGGGGATTTAGAAAGAGACAGTCGCTGCTGTTGAGACACCCACAGGATGACCTCAGAGCTGTTCAACTGTCGGGGAGAATCAGTCCTGAATGGCTTTACTGTGTCGAGAATGGCACTGATGATGCCAGACCAAAGGGCGCAGAGGGCACAACCCAGAGTTAAGGAAACTAAGCCACACAGTTTAAAATAATTGGTTTTCTTAATGCAAGGCATATGGTCGTGACATGAGTGGAAATAGGTAGGAGTCTGACTACTGGACTGGCAGAAATCATACCTGAAAACACTGACACAATGACAAAAATCACAAAATATTCAGAATTTTAGAGAAAATAAGAAACATTTCCTACTAGAAATGGTTTTATTCCTTTCTCCATCTTCTTTCTCATTCTATCATTTCCTGCTTTGCTGCCCCCACCTACTGATCCTGTTATTTATTTGTTATAATATATGTTATATGTCACTTACTGTTATTTATTTATATATTGTTTATCAGTACATAAAATTCTATGAGTACAAGGCTGTTTTTCACTGTTAGCTCCTCCCATTAAAAACCATGACTGACATATATAGACATCAATGGCAAACAGTGAGTTTTATTTATATATATATATATATATATATATATATATATATATATATATGTATATATATATATATGTATATATATATATATATATATATATATATATATATATATGTATATATATATATATATATATATGTATATCAGAAATATATATATATATTTCTGATCCCGATCAGTTTGAAATCATGTGATTGGTCCTGATTTCCAATCACATGATCAGATCAGAACATCCCTACTTATATATTATTCCAGTTATTTAAGTAGATCCTCTTAAAGTTCTAAATTATTGGTACATTTCATAAAGATGAGTCAGTAAATTACCAGACATGTGTATTACTAGTCTGAATAAAACCTAGTCATCAAACTGTCATTTAATGCACACTATTATAAAGCCAAATAGGCTTATATATTTCAACATGCTCTTTGAATTTATACCCAATTTAGAAGCTCAACTGTAACAAATTAAGGTTTTATGCTCCGCCTGTGGCTCTTATAGGGTTCAGTTTTTTTGTGGGAGGTTTGAGTTATGGTACATGTTCCAAATTTATAACCTAATGGAATGGTTAGAATGCCTCTGTTCTGCTGCGTATATACAGTAAGTGCTGATATTCAGGGCCTAACCTGGACTATTCCAGTAAGATTCTACAAATCACAGCTGACACAGTCAACAGGTTGGTACCGTATGGAGACACACCATCCTGGAATGTACAGTATGCATGTGGAGGTAGAAGATGGTGAACAGATAACGGAGAAACGGGATCAGATATGAAGATGAGGAATAAAAGGAAGCATGTTTTCTTTTTATTTGTCTGTAAAATGATTGGTACGTTAAACAAACATGGCCACAGTAAAGATGAGGAGGAGTGGAGGCAGTTTCATGTACACATATAAACTATAGACTGTCTGATAAACAGAGGTGGTCAAAGTACTCACAGTCTGTACTTAAGTAGAAGTACAGCTACTGGTGTGGAAAAATACTCTAGTAAAAGTAGAAGTACTGATTCAACTCCTTTACTGAAGTAAAAGTAAAAAAAGTATAAGTTCACAATTGTAATAAAGTACAAAAGTAAAACTGCATTATTTTTTTTGCCATAAATACAATAATACTTATTTAATCAGGAAAAAAATCTGAAAAGTTTCAAAAGTATCTAAATTAAACCCTTTGAGAGTGAGTTACTGTGTAGATAATGGTTTGGTAGGATCACTGTGGGTGTGGACTCAGGTTTGTGGGTATGGACAAGAAATTTAGGAAAAACGGGGAAAAAGTCATCATGAGATTTAAAAAAAAAAATTACAAATTAAATTTTAAAAATGCTGAATTTTAAGAGAAAAAGTCAAAATTATGAGACCAAAAGTCAAAATTGTGAGATAATAGTCATATAACTATAATATAATTTAGGTTTTTTTTAATACATTTTTTTCCTCATAATTCTGACATTTTGTCTCATACTTCTGATTTTTTTGTCATTTTAATCACACAATTTAGATTTTGTATTTCATAAGTATGTTTTTTCTTATCTCTTATTTATGACTTTTTGATTTTTTCCTAAATGTCAGTCCATACTCACTAAACTGAATAATGTGACCCAATAAAACCCATTATCTATACAGTAACTTATTTATTTATTTTGAATTTTCAGGTTTTTCCTGCTTAAATAATTATTTCATCCATAGCAAAAAAAAAGCAGTTCTACTTTTTACTTTATTACAATTAAGACAATTTACTGAAGTAAAGGAGTTGACTCAGTTTTATCAGAGTATTTTTCCAGACTTCAGTACTGAATGTGAGTACTTTGACCACCTCTGCACGGTACTCACAGGCTGCATCATGTGTAGCTCATTTATTAAAATACTAATGTTTTTGTCAAGTTCATTTCTGTGATTCCTGTTGTCGTCTTCATGTCAGAAAGGTCGTCCAGCCGTCAGTGGTTTTACAAGTTTACATCAACAGTGGCTTCATTTCGGAGCTAAAGTTCCTTTGATTCATTCTCCTCTGTTTAAAAAACCCTAACTATGGTACTTTCACATCCTCATTCAGTCCAGACTTTTAGACTCTTCGGCCCGATTCAAACCAAATTTGTGAGTAAGTAGACCAAACAGCCTGTCTGTGGTCTGACCAGATGTGTCCAGATCTAACTGAACTATGCTTTGGGTCATCATGTACAGCAGAAATAAAACTATTTGGACAAAACTAGCATAAATTTAACATGAGGTGACGTACTAACCTGCCAGTGTCAGATACACAGCTGTTTACAGTCATGGCCAAAGGTTTGGTCAGTGACACAAACTCCTTCTTTACATAAAGTTGATTTATTTGCCAAGAAAAGTCTGTGAAACTTATAAAATGCTGACAAATGCTTCCTCACTATATAAACATGTAGGGGGGGGAATGTCAAAACAGCACAGTTCATAAAAACATATTCCAGTATGATGTGCTATTATGTTTACACACAGTCATTTGTCCCCCTTAATGGTTATTTATTTATTTATTTATTTATTACCTCTGTGAAAGAGGTTATGTTTTACCTCACATTTGTTTGTCTGTTTGGTTTTCAGAAAGATAAGTCAAAAAGTTATGGACAGATGTTGATGAAACTTTCAGAAATAATTGTTAATGGGTCAAGAAAGAAACCATTATATTTTGAGCTATAAAGGTCAAAGGTCAAGGTCAACAGCTATAACACATAAGTGGTAATATCTCAGAATCCAGGCAAGATGGTATCGTGATTTTTTTTTTTTCATTCACTTTGTCTCACCTTCAGACATCAGATAACACTGATAGGCTCCATGACGTCACGTTTTGACGTCATATGATGCCAAGCGAATGGTATATTTGCAAAATGTATGACCCTTACCTTAAAGCAGGGTTGTTAACATATTCATGTGACATTGACCTTTGACCTTGATTCATTCATTCCTGAAAGTTTCATCAAAATTTGTTCAGAACTTTTTGCGTAGTCCTGCTGACAGACAAACAGACTCGAATTTAATATCTCCTTGGCAGAGATAACAATGAAACAAGTTGTTTATTCATTATTTGTTTCCAAAACCAAAATGAAAAAACAGATGATGTGCTTTTTCAGTTTTCCTTTTTGTGTTTAAGTGAATAATGGAAAAAAATGGATAACGACCGTTTTCTGTTTTATCCAATTTTGACCTGAAGCAAGTTGAGTAAACCGGAAATGACCTTTGACCCGCAGTGACAAAGATGGAAATCTACATCCTATTTGGGGAAACTAAGAGAGTCACCCTAAGACCTGAAGATATGACAATGGAGAAAATCTGTGTCATATCATAACATATTGATCTTAAAGTCCGGTGAAAACGGCCGTTGTCCCTTTTTCTATTATTCATTTAAACACAAAAAAGTAAGACTGAAAAAAACGCATCACTATCTGTTTTTTCATTTTGGTTTTGGAAACAACTAATGAAGAAACAAGTTATTTTTTTTACTTGTCTTATTTTTGGTTTTATTTTGAAAAACAAAGGAATGCATGATACACATATTTAAGTAGCTACATCATGACAAAATCTGCCCAAAATTGCAGAATAAAGACAAAACAAAGAAGACACTTGACATTTCAGGTGTAAAAATGCATTTATTGAGAAGACTGTGTGTGTTCAGGGCTTTGAGATGTGACAGTTAGATGGTGATGATGCGGTCTGCAGAGCAAAGCCGGCTCTGTTTCTGGACAACTTGGAGTGTTTATCTTTCAACTGGACTAAATGTTTATAGATGTGAGAGAAGCTGAATTCTTTCCACAGAGCTCCATCCCTCTATTAGTTTCCCTTCGCTTCTATAATCTGCCCCACTGCTGTAGGTCCGTATTTTATTTTATTTTATGTCACATTTACATCATAAACATGAACCCACAGATCCTGAATTTACCCTAAAAACAGACCCAGGTTTTTGTCTGGAAAACTGGGTAATTCCCACATGGTTCGTCAACTACTGTTCTATATGATGAAATTGGGGCTGATGTCATACATAACACCAAGATTTGCATGTGGGAAAGATTAGCAGATGTGAACAGTGCTGATTGCACAAAGCTGTTCTAACACTTTATTTACTTCTTCCTCTCTTACTGTAGTTTCACTTCATTTTCATTGGTTTCTCACCCTTTGTAGGTTTTTTTTTGCAGTTTTTTTATATAGTTCTCGTTTGTCTTGTGTTCTTGTTTTTTTTTTTATTTGACTCTGGGAGCGACTGCACAAAAGATTTGGTGTACTGTAAACCTGAATAAGTTGGAACTCAAAAAGTTAAATAAGAAAGAGAAGAAAGTACTTTATTTGTCTTTATACAATTGTACAACGAAATATGTCCTCTGCATTTAACCTTTCTTTGATGCTGTTGGGACATCTGTAAGGAGCAGTGGGACACCATGGGGATCTGTGTTCAGATGGTCCCCATAAAGCCAGGTTAATGGTCAGAATCACCTGGCTAGAGGATTTGTACACTAACAAACATGTTTTTGGGTGATGGGTGAACCCAGAGCATGTGGAGCAAACCCATCCAGACACAGGGAGAGAAACATGCAAACTCCACACAGAAAGGCCTGCACTGTTCGGGAATCGTACCTGGGTCTTCTTGCTGTGAGGCAAGAGCGCTAATGACCTCAATTGCTTCAATTATTTTAAGTTGATGAACTTAAAATAATAATTTCCAGCACTTAACATTTAGATGGCATGCAACTTAAGCCTTTTTGTCCTTTTTTCTTCCTGTTTCCCTTCTCCTTCCCTCTTCTTCTTTCCTGTCTTCCTTATTTTTCTTTCTTTTATTTCTACCTTGTTTACCTTTTCTTCTTTTCATTCTTTCTTCTTCTACAGTATGGTCACTTCCCTTCTTTTCACTTTCCTTTCCCTATCCTCACTTATTCCATCCAATTTTCCTCCTTTTTCTTTCTTTATGAGGCCGCTAAGAATGGTACTTTGAAAATAAATAAACAAAATAGATTATGAAAACAAAAGAAACAAAAATAATACGTTGATTAATCAATCAATACAACAATCAATCAACTAGTACTAGTAGCAGCTTGAGGAGGTAAATGTATAAGACCTGGTCTATCTATCTAACTGTCTGTCTGTATCTGTCTGTCTGTCCTTTAACGTGTCTGCACACATTCGATGGTTGAGCTGTTACTGAAGGCGTTGAGTCATGAAGGGGGTATGTGGTAGCCTCCTGGTTCTGATTACAATATTCCTTTTGAATGTGTGACATATGTAGCAAGTGTATACATTATAGATCCGGCATTTGGTTTTGAACATAAAGAAACATGAGAAGCCAGAAATGTGATGAACATCAACACATTAGCAGTGCTATAAAGCATCACTTCAAAGTATGTCGATACTTATGCACCGCTGGCCCACTTCCCAGACAGGAATTAAACCTAGTTCTACAGTAAAGTGACATTTTAAACCCAATTGAATTAATTTGCCGCTCACAGATGTGGTTTATAATAGTCCAAGATTAAATGTTTAAATTATAGTTTCAATTAACTAACTTTCTATGTCATATTAATTACATCGGTTGTTAGGACCAGTTGAATAAATTAACCCCCCCATGATTAGTCAGATTCACAGTCAGATCACTTTATCCCTGAGGAGCAGTTCAGTATGCAGACATTAGGCACACATTCCACATTTCACATAGATCAGACAGAACGTCAGCAGTTGAAGGATCCAGCCATAAATGCAGCAGTTTTACCATCAGTGACAAAGTGCAACAGGAGTGACAAGTATTCAGAGAATGCTTAATCTCACCCCTATTTTGTGCCAATCTCAAGTTTCTATGACAACCGTTGTGGAATTAAAGCCAATAATGTGATTTGGACCTTTCTGCTAAATACGACCTTGACCTTTGACCTTTTGCAATATTGATAATTTTGTTATATGTATATATGCGTCAGTGTGTTTTATATTATGATAATATATCCAGTATTGATTAAGTTGGCGTGATATGTCTATGCTTGACACACAGTGTTACACAAGTTAATTTTGCCACAGGTCACCTTTGACCTCCAGAGGTCTCAAAAACTATTGGTCGTAGGTGATAACATTAATGACAATTGTAATAATCTTCATGAAATTACCATTTTATGAAGGCCATTTCTAAAATGATTCGCATTGCGTTTGGGGCGGTGGTGGTGCAGTGGTTAGTACTCGTGGCTCACAGACAGAAGGACCCTGGTTCGATTCCCACACCGGACCCTTCTGTGTGGAGTTTGCACATGCACTGATAGGTTAATTGGTTAATCTAAATCACCCATAGGTGATTGTTTGTCTATATATGTACATGAGATGGACTGGAGACTCATACAGGGTCCCATTGTAGCTGGATTAGGCCCCCAGTGACCCTTGTGACCCTTGTGAGGACAGAATGGGTTCAGATGATGAGACGCATTGTATTCTGGGAAATGTCTCATACCCCTCCGTTTGGAGTCTTACTCTGTATCTCTGTGTGAAGGGGTATAAAACCCTTCCCCCGACCCCTCTGCCTAAACGTGAATTCAGACACCCCTACCCCTACATGTGGACATGCAAAACGGAGGGTAAGGGGTGAAATGAGATTCAGCCAAAGTCGTACAGCTATGGAAAAACACCAGAGTGAGTCGCCACAGTTTTATGCCCAGATTTAAGGTCGTTGTGAAGTGAACATCTGGGGATTTAAGTTACAAGACAAACTACAGCCTGGTGGTCTGATAATATATGTTATAAAGCAGCTGCCAAGTCCAAAACAGGGTATAAAACTAAGACAAATTGAATTGTATTTTTATAGCATTTCACAGTATAACTCTTGAATTTAACAGGGAAAGTCCTGCAGTAAAGACTATGAACAACCATTTCACGGTAATGCACTTCTCATTTTATTTAGATCCTAGAAAAAAAAAAGCAAATCAGATACATGAGAGAGAAAAAAAAAGTGTTTGGAGAACAATAAGTTAAACACAAGAAGATGATTTGTTTTAAAGAACTGGAAATGGAATGAAAAGGCATGAAGTGTTGTATATGTTAAAGACAATGACACAAATATGTACAATACTTAAGAAACAACGTGGAAGCAACATCATTTCTGAATAATTTACAAGATAAGAAATGCAGACAGGCATCTGTCTGTTCAGGCCGATATCCCACAACAAAGCAAAATGATCTTTTAGCATCATTTCAACAGGCACAAGTCATTTAGTTAAAAAATATTCCTAATGTTAAAAATACAGACACTCGTTTCTACCCACTTTAACTCAACTATTCACAATAAGCCAAGATGCATGGCCGCACACTGCAGTATAAATGACATGTTTCTTTAATCTTGCAGAAAGACTTTTCTGTCAAACGGAGGAAATACACGCCGTCGTCTCATTTCTCTTACTCGCTCCCTCTGTTTCTACTCCCCCACACTCTGAGGAAATGTAGAACTGTATTTCACCCGGTACACAGTCTCAGTTGCAACAATAAATGTGAATTCATAGTAGAAGGGGAATACAACTATGCATGCCTCTGAGTTTCTGTTAACCCCGCTTTCTTTAACCCATAAAAACCCAAACAACTGCTACCAGCCAAAACTATCAGCTGATGTGACATGTTCAATACCTGTTGATCCATTATTCCTATCAATACATGTAAATGATTGGTTTAAAATGCAGATTTTCTTTTGATCATCACAAACGACCTATTTAGTTGGTTTGATAATAACTTACTCATTGATACACAGTGGTACCTCAACTTACAAAAGACCCAGCTAACGAGTAATCCAAGTAACGAAAAACATTTATGTAAATTTTTCATCTCTGAATACGAAAGAAAATTCACTTTACGAAACAAAATTATAACCACCGAAATGTAAATATAGTACTCTATGTAATGTTTCCAAATACAAGCCAAAAAGAAGACATATGTATCATCCCATTGGCTATGAGGGAGCTACCCATGATGCTTTTGGTGACCTTTGACCCTCATTCGTCACAGAGTTACTGCTGTTTTGGTGAGTTTTTCCCAGTGTGTTCATTGAAACTTTATTACAGTTTGTGTTCGTTATTAATCATGGGCACAAAGAAAGTGATTCCTTGTGCGACTGAATCACTAGAAATGAAACAGGAGATGATAAAAAGAGGAGGAGGCAGACATTATTCCATCAGCATGAATTAAAGACATGCTGGACAAATTTTATGAACTTTACAAATTCATGGGAAAAAAAACATCCCGAAAAAATATGAGGGCTTTGGAATGAATCAGGCCTTTTAAATGTAAAATTCGACCATTTGCGAAACATTCATGGTAGGAAACCACTTATGGAACAAATTAGTTTCGGAAGTTGAGGTACCACTGTATTTGCTGAAAAAAGTCAATGTTTAGTTTTTTTGTTTGTTTCTGATAGAGTAATCCTTGACTTTAATCTAACCTTTTATGAACCTGTACATAAGTGAATTGAATAGAAGAAAGTGCCTGATTTTTACTGGGAAAAAAAAGCAAAATATAAAGGATAATCTTATAATAAATCATTTAACATAGGTTAACTAGGGGACGAATGATTTGGGAACTACTATAAAAGCAGTGGGTCTTTATGGGTTAAAGAACAGCTGTAATATAACCTTATAGTGGGTCCAAATACCTAAAGAAAGCCTGTATTGCTCCCACATGTTGAACTGGTTTACAAGAGTCCAGCGGGTTTCAATGGTCGTCTCAAAACAGACGAGACTATTTTTAACACTTCTCACGAGGAGCAGATACCGTCATGCTGGAGGATCTTTCATAAACACTGAACTTCATGCTCATGCAATTAAAAAAAAAAAAATTCTTTTAACCAGATTTGGAGTTAAAATTCCCCTCAGTCAGGTGCATGAGTCAGAAGTAAATCATGTGTGAATGTGCACCCATCCTCTTTAAAATGTCAACACTGCATGCAAGCTCAGCATTAAAGTCTCATTGCTTTGCTTGTTTACACAATCACATCAGAGAGAATATGTCCTGAAAGAGTTTCTCGCAGGATTTTTTTTTTTGTCTCCAACAGAGTTGAGTTTACATTTCAGAAGGTGCTGCTTACATAGCTGCAGACGGACACATTTACCTCAGGTTATAGTTCAGTAAAACTATCCCCCAAAACATTCCAGAGACAATCAGTATTACAACTATTTAAAAATGCATTATTGATAAAAATGACAATAAAAAACAGACATGTTCCCCACCGAAATCGACTGCACACATGAAGGTTACAAGTGCAAAACTCCATCAGCAACAGGATAATGTGAAACTGAAAATACACTGAAACCTTTGAGCCCCTTAAACCAAAGCTTAAAGGGATAGTTCACTATTTTTCACATGAAGTTGTATGGAATCATCTTCGACAGTGCCCTGCGAGTCCAGTTCTGGTCCGGTTTTGGTCAAAGTGAAAGTAGTCCCAAAAGGTTTAGTGTGGTCAACAAAATAAAACGCATTTCTTCTCAAAACAGTATGTGTTCGAATGAGTGGTTTATTTGCATAACAAAACGACTTTCTCTCAATAGTGATCAATGTACACAAACAGCTGCAAACACTGCCCAACAACTGATGAAAGTAGTTTGCTAAGGCGCACAGCTGTTAGCAGTGACAACATGCATTGATCGCTATTGAGAGAAAGTAGCTCCAAGCAATTACGAGGTGTGAGTTTTTGTTCTGTTCTGTAAAAAGGGGCATCCCTGTCGAAATGAGCTCCCAGCAGCCAAGACTGACAATATCTACAAATTCACATTATTCCATTAAAATATGTTACTTTACATTTGGAAACGTTACTATTGATATCATGTAATGCTCCCATTATAGGTAGACTTTTTTAATGCTTTATTTTTCTAATATTGTATCGAGATTTAGTTACTCAAAAAGTAGGCTATTCTTTGAGTCCGTTGAACTAACATGAACAATAACACCCAGGCAACTCATGTGCTTAACGTTCATGTCATACAAAACTTACTTAAAGCTTACTAACGTCAATATCCAATCTATTGTACACATGTGATTGTTTATATACTTACTGGTCAAAGACACAATTAAATAAATATACTTTCAAAGTATTACTTATGTCCAGCATCCAAGTCAATTGCACATCTGGCTGAGGATGACTGAACTGACGGGATTTTTGTCTGTGAAAACACTTGGTGGTCATGAGCATGCTCAGAAGCCCAATGCGATGGGATGCCTGCTTTGACAGAACACCGTGATGGATTTGTTATGCAAATAAATCAGTCATTCAAACACATATTGTTTGAACACCCCAGAAAACCTGCCGGGACTACTTTTGCTTTGACCAAAACCGGACCAGAACTGGACTCACAGAACACTGTCAGGGGTAAGTCACTGTGGGTGCATCAGAGTAAAGACAGTGATCCTACACAATTCATGTGAAAAATAGTGAACTATGCCTTTAAAAACACCACATGACTTTGAAAAGCACAGATTGGCATGTTTGGATACTGTAGTTAGAATATCTTAAAAGCAAAATGAGTCTGAAGGCGAGTTATAAGAGAAAATCCTCCGCATTCCTCAAGTTCATTAAAACACACTCATCACCTCAAAAAAACCTCTAATGATAAAATCATGCTACGTGCACACCAGTGTCAGGAGTTCATCTCATAGTGATTCATGGCATCTGTGATAGAATGAGGATGAAAAATCAAATGTGTGGTCGCTGGGTCATCCTGGTGTAGACATTTTCTCAGAGCATGTCGATAAAATTCTATTAGTTTATTTTGCTGTTTTGTCATGATGTTGTGAGTAATGATGTATTGGATCCAGACTTAAGTGAAGGTTCATCTACGTGTGTATTTAAACTGTTTCAGTGATGAGGGTTGTCAGGTTGTCAAAACGATGCAATAAATGGTTTGCTCTTTGGGACGTTCACCACATCCCAACTTTTATCAATGTGCCTGATGTCCTTAACATGATTAAACCAAGACGGCAACTAAGAAATACTGATCCAGGGTCAGGTCAACAGTTTCAAAAATCAACATTTATGCTGGACTGTGCCTCATAATTGCAGGGTAGGATACTCAGAGCCCCCACCCCCCCACATATATTGGTGTCCCTGTTTTATGATGCAGTTTCCTCTCAGACCAGTTCCACCTTGGAGTTGGGGTAGACGGCGACCACGTCGTAGCCCTCTGGTGGCTGGACACGTGCTTTGGCGTGGGTCTCACAGTATAGATTGTCCTCGATAAAAAAGTAGCCTCTCTGTTTGAGGTTGACGCCGCAGTCGTCGCACATGAAGCACTCTGGGTGGTAGAGCTTGTCCCTGGCCTTCACGATTGTGCCACTGGTTTGACAGATAGAAGAGAACGGAATGAAAATTAAGTTACGTTTGTGAATTTGTCAACAAAACCTTGAAACACAGAGGATGAAAAAAAAGAGAGATGTGTGTGTCAGGATGTGATTTTGATGTTTTAGTTAATTGTGACCTTGACTTTTGACCTTTACTCAAATGGATCATTGCATCTGATGAGCATTAGCTATATGTATATGCCCATGTAATTACCTCCACCAAGGAGGTTCTGTTTTTGCCGGCGTTTATCTGTTTGTTTGTCTGTCTGTCTGTGTTCAAGATAACTCGAAAACCTATGGACGGATTTTGATGAAATTTTCTGTATATGTTGGAAATGTGAACAGGAAGAACTGATTTCATTTTGGGGTTGATCGGGGTGGGGGGGGATCTACCTTGGCGGAGGTCTGCGCTCAGAGTGCTTTTCTAGTTTCATGGTGATATCTCAAGTATTCATTGAGTTATAGCATGATATGTGTCTGCACACACACAATGATACACAAGGTGATTATAATAAGTACCCCCCCACCAATGTTGGGCCAGATTAATGAGACAATATCTCATAATATCTTATCTCAAATTTCCGAAATATCTTTTTTTTTTACACATCTAAAAAAAATACACATTACACGTTATTCATAGCAATTTTTTTTTCAATGCTCAGGGTTTCTGTAAATTACAGCCTAATAACAATGATCTTTAATTAATTAATTTTTACACTCAAACATATTGCAGATTAGGTCGACAGTATCTAGAACAATAAAGTTACAGTTATGGTGTGAATGGCAGTAATGGCAGTATGAAACTAAAAAGGGTTAAAATAATGTGAATCCTTTCCAGAATTTCTTTAATGACAAAATTGGAGCCCTGAAACTCCCCAGATCACCAAAGTGCTGTTGAGGTTAACTTAATTTTGTTAGTGTATAACTTGGCATTTCAACATGTGGACTAACTGACCCTGACATCGGTTTCTCAGACGGTCATTTGTGGTGTTGCTGTTTTTATTAAAAGTGTCTCTGAAGTGCACACTGACACTTCAGTTCGTTGGCAGTAAAGGAACATGTCAAATCATGGCAAAGGCTTTTTATTTTTCCATTATTCCTTTTCTTCATATGTCTATAATACAGTTTTCTGCTTGTCCTCCTGTCTCTTGATATAAATTCTAATCCACTCGCTGTGGACCAGCTTAAACCTTACCTTTAAATTAGGGTAGCAGGAGAAAGCCGTGCCCTTTAATGGAACCACTCATCATGAAGATAAATACATGACGAATGATATGAAAATAATGTAAGCAAAGCAAACAGTAAAGCCTTAAACAGCCAAATGCAGGCTGAACATAGGGAGGTGTCGCTACAGATAAGGATATGGCTTTGAACAGGATGCTTTAAAAGGAAGTAAATCATGATATATAAAGAGCAACTGTTTATTAAAACTTTTATTACACTGTCTACAATTATTTATTTTTGTAAGTATCTGTCAGACATTAAATCTGCTAAATCTTACACACTTTAACAAGATGAATCAGAAAACTAATGACATTAGTGCTGGTTAGCTCATGTTTTTAATATATATATGTGTGTTATTCCACATACTGTATATAGTGGTTTATGTATGTATATAATGTATTTGTAAATATTCCACTAGAAAGACAGTCTGGCAATCCTGAATATGATATGAATAATATTAAAATTTTAAATTATAAATAAAAACTAGAAAAGCGAGTGTAAACCTCCACCAAGGCAGACCTCCCCCCTTCGACTGAAGAGAGGTCCATCAAGGAGGTATTAAAATTGAGTCTGTTTTTTTTTTTTTTTCTCAATTTACATTGCGGCAAATGGAGAATAAATTTCAAAGTGATCCAGAATCCAGGATCTCTTTTGGATAACCACCAAAATTTAATAATTTGTTCCTTGTGACACTCCCAACACATCCTGAAAATTGTATCAATATCTGTTTGGAACCTTTTGCGTAATCCTGCTGACAAACAAACAAACAAACAAACAGGCTAATTGAATACCTCCTTGGCGCACCTCTCTTCATTCGAAGGGGGGAGGTCTGCCTTGGCGGAGGTAATAACGATATTGCTCTATGCTGGAGAGCATTTATGGGGGATGATCATTAAAACCTATTCTCTTTTTGAGCCCAGACATATCTTGGAAACTTGAGCCAACCAGCATTTAAGACTTGACTTTCCTTTATCACTAACACAGACATGTGGTGAAAATGTCATTAGTTTTATTCCAGAAGCATTTTACTTGTAGACCAGTGTTATCTATGCAAATTAAAAATTATCTTTCCTTATGTGCTTACAGCTATGTAGACAAGCAGTATTCTAATCCATGAATTAGAGTCTGTTGTTTAATGGGCCCGTATTCGCAGGTGAAACACACACCATTAAACACCCACCACAGAGTTGAATGGTAAACAGTCTGTTTACTCTGCTGGCCACTGATCAACACTGGTGTATTTCAAAGTTCATTGCTTCACACAGCCACAGTGGCAGCAGTTGTTCAGGGCGTTGCTCATTCATTTCCCAATAAGATTTTCCTTTCTGGAGTGGGAATTTAGGCCAGCTACCACTGAGTCATAAGCCTGCCTTTTCTTTCTTTTTTTTTTTTTAAACCGCTTTTACCATCTAACCACACGACGTGCTGGATAAACTCTTGACACACTGTTCTATACTTGTTTAAAAATCCTGTTAAATGCTTCGAGGTCATAACAGCCTTATTGTGCCCCGTCGGCTCCCACAATGCTCTCTTGTTAATGAAAAAGCGAGAGTCCATGACATCACTACTTACCTGCAGCTGCTTTTATAGAGGAGGGGGATTACTGGTGCAAACTGTTTCCTTGGCTTTAAGTGCGAGTGCATGCGTGTGGTGTGTGTTTGTGTAATGTGTGAAGGTAACGTGTGCGTGAGGAGGGTGTGGCGGATGGTTTAATCATTAAAATGATGAACGGGGATGGATTTTCCTGAGTGGTTTCAGGAGGCCTGTTGGTGCAGGTCGACCTCTGTGACTTAACCTCTTTGTTACGGAGTCAGGAAAGGCCTCGTCTCACCTTAGACAGTTCAGATATGTTTAATCTTAACGACCACAGACGCAGCGATAAAGCAAGACCATGAAATACCATTTCCAGATGGTGATTAAGTGGGTTTTCACAACACACCTACGAATAAATCATTTATATTTCAAATTTTACACTCGCCCTAGAGTATTTCTGGTAGGCTATAATCACAGACCACATTAACCAGTGTTTTTTATGATGTTAGATTATATGTTTTTGTACCCACATTCTTATATTAAATTGCATATACTGCGTTACAAACGACTAATTGTCCTTTTTCAATCTATGGATAAAATAAACATTGTGGATTTCATGTAGGGTGTCTGTTTATAATATCTGTCCAAGACCCTACGTAAGAGGAATTACAACCTTGTTATATGTGGTTTCTGATCAATTAAAGGTGCACTGTGGTACATCTGAACATGCTCATGTGCTGGCATGTACTTTATTCTGAAGTCTGCCTTGTGCTGGCATTGGTTGCTGGTTGACATAAGCTAACTCAAGCTAACAACAGGCTTGGTCATGACAGCAGTAACAATATGCAGACTTTTCCTTACATTCAAATCCATCAGTACCCTTTTTCTGCTCCAGTATTAACCCTTTGATGCATGAATTATGAGAACCTTAGTCAAAAAAGTGTTTTTACTCCTCTTTAGGCATGAAAAAGTCTTTGTTATGAATCTATTTTTTTAATGGAGTTATAAAAACGTCCACTCAGCTGGACAACATGTGTTTAAGCTTTGAACCCAAGAATTGTGTATTTAAAATACCAGAACACTATGAAATAAACATTTTTATTGCAGTTTTTGTTTAAGAAGAGACTGTTAATTACAGTCTAACATCAACAAGAAATTGATTTAAGTGTAAACATGTTAGTGCAGATCAGGTATTAAGAACAGCCAAGTTACAGTAATGGTATGAATTGACTGATATGGAACAGTACGTCTAATATGGCTGCCGCCTTGTGATGTCATAATATGTACATTAAATAAGTAAATTTACCACCATTGTAAACGTTCGGTCATATCCGGTAGTTTTGTCACTTACAGTTTGCCTTAAACCACATTCAAGCTACAGTTTTCTTTTTAATTCCTGATGTAATTTTTAAAAAAACTGGTGTATAAAGGATTAATCTGTATTTTATTTAAGGTAATGTAAGGTAAGGTAACTTTATTTGTACCTGAAGGTAGATTTGGTTGCAGGTAAAACAGTGATATAAAAGCATACACAAAACAACAGAATACTTAACAGTGACACAAGACAGTAACACAGGTCAAGACACAGACAAGTAACAATAACTGACATGCAGACAGTTCAGTGCTCCAGACAGGATATATAAAAAAAAAAAAATGACATAAATGAAAGACTAACTTACCTTGACAGTCTACAGTTAAAAAAACCCCAACAAATTAACATACGTATAGTGCTTCCCCTGAAGACTATCTTATGTGTTATTTAATTTATTTTGTAATAATTATGAAAGCAGATTCAAACTGCGATAGATAAATTGTTCAGATGTCCTTGTCACCAAACTGCCCACAGTCATGTTACAGCTTTTAGTGTGAACTAGTACAATACTTACACAATGCCATTACAGCAGCGTGTGCACTGGGGTAGCTTCTGAAGACCAGACATGGGGCTGGGGATGGGGCTTCCCAGTTTGGGGATTGGAGACCTGACCGGGGACTTTAAATTTCTCATTCTCTCTGTTGGAGACATACCTAGAAATAACAAAATAACCACAGAATAAACATCAGTGCGATGGAAACCTTCCCATAAAACATCCACTCAGACACCAGGTCCTTGAAACAAAATGTGAAGTTGATAACCTCACAAATCCATGATTTTAAAGTGTTGACATAACATGAACAGCTTCTCAGTGGGCCTCACTGAGCCCTAAGAAATATTTATGAGTGTGTGTGTGTGTGTGTGTGTGTGTGTGTGCGTGTGCGTGCAGAGAGTCAGTTGTTTTAAAGAAATTGAGAAATTTCAGGAAAAAAATCTTGGTTTGCGACAGTATGTCTTTCCACTCTTCGCTGGAAGCCTTTTTGAATTCCAGGTAGTGGTTGTCAGCTTCTATAAACTGGCAAGTCATACAAAGATAGATTAACATTTCCCAAAATACCCCTAAAGGACACTCCAGGGGCCAGTTTTTATGTCCCAGTGAGCTACTTCTGACAGATGTGGTCTGCATTTCTGTCCATAAGGCCATGTACCAGGCAGTCACATGATGCACAGTTACAACATCCATATAACTAAGTCCTACTAAAATACACTTAGAATAGAATAGAAGAGAATAGAGTAATAGACAAGAGTAAAGTAGATTACAGTAGAGTAGAGTAGATTAGAGAATAGAAGTACTTTATTGATCCCACAATTGGGAAATTGCATGAATTTGTACCGCAATGTATTAAAAATATTCTGTGTTCTGAAGGGCAAATTAATCAGGACGAATGTCAGTTTCATTTTTATTATTTCTACTAATGCACTTAAGGATGAAAAACATACAGTAAACACCAGACAAAGGAGTCTATTTAGTTAGTAGATGTTGAATATTTGTACGTATGCTATTAAGATCAGATAAGATAACATTTATCCCATCATGGAGAATTTACAGTTAACAGCAGCAACATACAACAAGCAAATGTGGAAAAAACATAAAAAAGTTAAATAATAAACACATTTGATATTTATGTAAGTCTAAAATTATAATTGTAATTACAATTAAATTTTATTAATCTTTGTTGTACATCATTCCCTTATTTCTTCTCTATTTTCCATTTTATAACTGAAGTGGAAAAACATCATAAGGTCAACACTAACTATGAAAGCTTTGTCAACATTTTTTTTTTTTTACATTTCAGTAAAAACAACAGCCAACTTCAGCGCCGGTCCACCCTCATACTTGCCCTCTTGGCCTCGATCATGTGCTGGAGTTAATAATAATAATAAGCTCAGCCTTGTTGCTTTCACAAACAGGATGTTGACACTTGTTCAGTTCCTCAGCCTCGTCATTAGTCCAAGAGCTTTACGCTTTTCCTTCCAAATTTGACAAAATACAACCCAACGTCATGAAATATAAATGTGCAGCATGAAGTGTTCAAACTATTCAAGTTGATGTTTTCGTTGTTCACAGATATGTTATTATGGTTGAATGATTTACTGTATGTTGTAATAATGTTTTTCCTGTAAAGAGCTTCTTTTTTTTTCCAGCTTTCTTTCTCCGTTCCCTCTCACTGACCCCTGTAATCCTTCCAATCCTTCCTTTGTCCTTTATTCAAGTGCTTGTGGTGCCATTTCCTTGTACAAATGCATCAGTCAGCCTGAGTCGGACAAGAAAAACATTTCATGTAACAGAATTAGTCTAGAGCCATGACACCATAAGGTGAAAAAATAAATAAATCACACACCATCTATGAAAACTGTCCAGACTGATGTGATATTTATCCTCTGTCAGGTGTCTATTTGCAGGGAAAACACTTTATCCGCTTTAAAAATGACACTCTCATGCCTTTATATTCTTTTAGATGAGCATTCCTACTGTTTTATTTAGTTTTCAATACATAATATAGTTTGTTTGTATTACGACTATTTTTTTTTTTTTTTTATCACAGGGACAAAAAAGAAAATAGGAAAAGGAGTTAACTAATTACAAAAAAAAATCACACTGGTAGCAGTAATAACAATAAGTCATTATGATTCATTATGACGACTGAAATTGTCTTTCCTCCTCATCAAGATAAGAACAAAAAACTGTGAAAGTAAGTGCGTTAAGGCTAAGAAATGTAGAACAACACCACTAAGATAAAAATAGTTCAGAATAAATTATAATTAAAGAAGTTATTAAGTTTAGACAGTGTGATTTTGACCTTTTAGTTAATTGTGACCTTGACCTTTGACCTTTACTCAAATGGATCATTGCATCTGAGGCACATTAGCTATATGCATCCATGTAATTTACAATATACAATTTACAGTAAACTCACCCAAACAATGTTGGGCGACATTAATAACAATAATAATAATAATAATAATAATAATAATAATCAGGCCAACAGAACCACAGTCCGGTTCCCTTGATCATCTGTCATGTGATGGTCCAGTCCTGCCACCAGGACATAAACTCTGACTTCTACGCTCTACTTCACTGCTGACATTGGCCGACTGTGTTATTTCTGGGATTAATGTCTCTGCTTCCTGACGTCGGTTTCAAATATAAAACCTGCTACGTGCAGCGCTTGTCATTTTTCCACACAGGAAAGGATCGACTATTAAGTCTTCAATCAGACCACATTCAGTAACAGCAAGCTGAATTAATGAGTGTTTGTTTAGCCCTGTGTCTAAACTTTCCAAAAGCCAGGCTATTTAAACCCCGTGTGTTTTGTTGCCAAATTCAGACAAACAAATCAATGGCCTTGACAGACAGTGACAACTTGGCCACGCATCTCATTCTCAAAACAATGGGTGTCTTAATCTGTGACTAATATCAACCAGACGTACAGTGACATTTTTGCAGAGACACACTAGCGCCTCATGCTGACACGAACGTGGCATCAGGGAATTGAAGGCGAAGGGGATCACAATATGGAAACATAAATAAACAGCTGCATTAATTGTTTATGAAGGGATTTATCAAGACAATGTGACAAGAAAATTGTGAAAAGTAGTTCTTGTGAGATGTAATTGAAAGACAAATGATCAATCTGAAACCACTAATACCATTGATTTATTTGGTAAATGATTAATGAATTACACTAAATAAAGATAAAATTTCTGTCAAATCCTTCTGTTACTTTACTCTTGCTTGTATGGCCTCAAATATGGGCTGATAATTAAGTGAACAGTTGTCATGACATACAGATTTTAATTGGTCTATAGTCTATTTAAAAAGAAGCATGACTTGAAATCTTTAAAATGCTTATCAGCCTCACTTCTCTTATCTAACCTGAGGTCAAATCACACAGTTTCAATTAAATTCAGTGTTAGTTTTGCTGAAAAAAACCCTCACATTTTACTCCACATATGGTTCTCATGCCAAACTAACAGATCTAACTGCATTTGAACATTCCAAGTTTACATGTTACGATCCAGCAGGTGATCAATAATCGGACAAGTGTTATACTGTGAAAGTATAACATTTCCTTCTCTGTGTGGAGCTGTGATGCTGATGGATGTCTTAGTTCGCTCTGAGAGAACAGCCTGCTTCCCTCCAGAGCGCCTTCTATGCACTGCAACAAGGTTTCGTGGCAAACGTTCATCATGTAGTGACGACAGCTGTCTGCTAAAAAATATCTCTTGCTCACTGATGGGAATAAACAACCCACTGCACATTCATTTAATGCAAAACACGGAAAGGTATTTTTTTCCCCCTGAATTTTCTGTAGAAAAACAACCCTATGGAGATGGGAAATGGAGGTCAGTGGTATTCTGTTTATTTCTCCATACACTCCCATGAACCCTCCTGTGTCTACCGGCCTTACATGTTCAGTGCTTCACAGTTTATGTTACATTTGCTCATGTTTGTGCACTTTTATGAAGTTTGAGATTATGCACTGTGCTGGAAGCCAGTCGTTTATTGATGATGGCCTCCTCTACGTCTATGATAACTGTAAATGTATAACTGTAGCTAATGGGGTAAACTGTTTCCTCTGTCAAAAAGGTGACGAAACGAATGGATTTTCCTGGAAAAAATAACCCATGTACTCCACCTAGAAACCAATTATCAGGCTCATATACAGTTGTGGAAATAATTATTAGACCACCCTTGTTTTCTTCAATTTCGGTAAGGCTGAGCGGTTAGCACTCTTGGTTCACAGCAAGAAGACCCGGGTTTAATTCCCGGACCGTGCGGGTGTTTTTGTGTGGACTTTGCATGTTTCTCTCCCAGTGTCTGGATGGGTTTCATCTGTGTGCTCTGGTTTCCTAGCCTGGAAAGCCTGACTATGATATGAATTCAGTTTGGATACGATCCATAGACTGAGCTTAAGTGTACGGGTGGGATCAATGACTTTCTTACAAACTGCTCTGCACGTAATAGGCCAGTGCTGTGACCAATCAGAGCAACGAACAACGTGACGTATACAGAACAATGAAAACAAGTCTAAACAGTGGAGGAAAAATATCCAACTGGGTCCATTTACATACTGCTTATCCGACCAATGTTTATAAGTTCATACTTCTCCAACCCTGTTGTCATTGTGCTAAGCCCCGCCCTACAATCTTGCTAAACAAATGTTGTGTTGTGATTGGACCGTTAACATGTTACCGGTCCTGACTGAGGCTCTGTGGAGCGTCACTAGACCACCGATTCAGGCAAAAATATTTTTTGCCACTAGAGGCGGGCAAGTTTACTACTGGTTTCCCCCATCACCCAAAACATGTATGTTCAGGTAAAAATCCTCCAGTCAGGTGATTCTGACCATTAGCCTGGCTCGACAGTGGCAGATGGGTCCCCGGGTGCTGCGCATGGCTGCCCACTGCTCCTTACAGGTACCCCATCAAGGCATCAAGGGTGGGTTACATCCAGAGAACAAATATGGTTGTACATTGTATAATGACAAAGTACTTTCTTGTTCATTTTACAACTAAAGGTACATTTATTTGGACAAATAGCTCATGAGAGTTACATTTCAGAGCTGATATCTATCCATTTTCCATGGTTTCTTGATAATAACCAAAATATATTCTCTTACATCAATATCTACATCATACTGACAAACTTGTGCTTTAATAGACAGTCCATGTTTTTTCTATCTGTTTTGGTCACATGGTACACACAGGAGTTAGTACTTGATTGCATAACCATTGTTTTGGATGACGTTTGATGGTCTAATAACTGTTTTCTGTGGATGTATATATTATAGCATAGATCAAGGTGGTAACAGTGACATTTAAAAATGAATTAGCTAATGTCAACACGTAACTAGCTTCTGGGACAAAGCAGTCTTTTACACACAAATAAAGAAGTTGAATAAATGTTTGTCATTTAATGACATATTTCAATATTTTGTAAAACACATTAGTTTACCTGACAAGAAATACATGACTCACTGACATGTCTGTATATACACTATGTAGTTATATGAAGTACTTAGATTCTTAGCTTTTATATTATATTAAGTGCAATGTATAAAAACTAAGTGGAAAAAGTAACTGTGACCAGGGTCTGCTCCAGGTTTATGTCTGTTAAGGGTAGTTTTTCCTCACTACTGTCACCAAGTTTTTGCTCCTGGAGGATTCTGTTGGTGTCTGTGAGATAACTTTTGTTGTGATGTTATGGAAAACATGGGCCCCTGCTTCCTTGCCTCTTATCTGAATGCGAGTACAGATATTTCCTATAATAGTTTTTTTTCAGTGTGAGGGACCAAATCTCCTGTGCAGCGAAAGTCTGACTGTTTATGTCCTAAACTGTTCTGCTGACTGAAATTTAAATGTGTGTTTCTCGTACAGAAAGTATGTGATTTATCAGCAAACTGTAATGAGTTAATCAACACCAAATGTTTTTTAAAGTACCTTTCTATCATATATCCAGCTGTGAAAATGCTGCTAAACATCCACTCAACACTAGTATTTAAGTCACTCCACCCTTCACATTCAGACTGTGATCCTCCTATGGAATTCTGGGTAAACTGACACTCTTGTTTGCTTTAACTTTAAAGCCCCTGAAAGTCAACATGGTCTCTATAGGGGTCTGGACCTTCAAAAGAGACCAACTGTGGTGATTTTAAAAGCTTGACAGCAAGGTATGCATTAAATAACAGTGTGATTGGACTTTAACCTTAAATAGTGGTTGTGGTTTTATTAATGATTTTATGTGTTTTATGTTCATTGAGTTTTACTGGCTTTAGCAACAGCTGAGGAAAGAATTCCCACCCTCACCCTGATTAAATGACACTGCTAGACATCAACACACAGACAGGTAGCATTTAATATGATCCCTAAGTAAACCTGAGGTGTCTCCCTTTTTCATCGGGGGGGGGTTTAGTCTGTCAGTCAGCCTGACAGTCTATCACACTGAAAACCCATTGAAAGAACACGTCAGCTCCCTCTTTAATCTCTTAAATCCATCAACAGTGCTACATTCTTCCTCTCTAACCTGGTTGATTTGTCATCACCTTCTGCTGTTCCTCTTTAGGGCTCGTGTTTTGTTTTTTTTTGCTTTAAAATCCTGTCGGCAATATTGAAGATGCTTAATGAAAAAGGCAACATGGCTGAATTCCAACCCACACAACAGGAGCATCCAACTCAGGAGGCAAATCAATCAGTACGGAGACATTTTCATTCCTACGCGTCAATCTGATTCCCCATTCATTTGTCCTAATGAACATCTTTGTTATTACTCAGTTAAATACATGATATGAAGTCAGTAGTTTCTGCGACTAGGAGCATCTCAATTAAAATAACAACAAATAGTGTAACTTTATGATATTCTCCCGTAATTTATTAGGTCTGAATGTCAAGAACAAAATGTGAAGACATATCATTTGGCTGATGTTCTCCAGCTGCCACAGATAATGTATGGAATGTATACATGGAATTTGTTGACGATCTGACAACTCAAAGATTTGTAGTTTATCTGTGCGCAGGTTGAAATTTTCCCCGAACGCAAGTTTTTTTTTCCTAGGATGGCGATGGATTGATTTACATTGACCACGTCCCACATGAGATAAGGCATTTTCCATCCAAAGACATGCACTGATAGGGCAGGTCTCCCTAGAAAAAGAGATCATTGAATTCAATGGGACACACCTGGGTAAATAAAGTTTAAATTGTATTAACTGTAAAACAACATTTGTAATTAATAAACTAAAATATCAGAAGAAACAATGAAAATTATCCAAAGGCTCGTCATTTCAAAGATCTACAGAATAGTGACCTTTCCATTTTAAGGGCATTGACCATATACCAGCAAGAGCAAGAGGAGGGAATAGACTGAAACTAATTAATCAGCAAGAGACCTATTGGATTTTTAAATTAAAAGCTACTCTATATCCTGGGTTAAATGAAGAGGTAGAATACAGGCATTTTCTCTAGACAAATATGTATTGCTTTATGTGGATGCTGCTGTGGTTTTTCTCTGTTGAATATGATTTTTGGTGAGTGAGACCCCCTGCTGATCACTCTTGATGTGTTTGGTTTTACTTTGTCAATGATTGGTTGACCATTGACTGATTGATAGTCTGAGGAGGACCTGAGGACACTCAGAGAGGTGATGCTTCTTAAATTTAGTTTGTCACACTGCAGAGACTGCTCACTTCCTGACCAAGGCTTAGAGCTGAAACTCGCCAAAGCATTTTAGTTATGATTTGTCTATAAAATAAAGGCATTTTAAATTCATAGAAGATGAGTGCCTTGGCATTTTGCATTTTTTGAAATGGATTAATCCTGTCACCAAATAGCGCCATCCCAACTAAAAGACAAGTTCCAGGGAGCATTATTATTATTTATTCCCTTTTTCTTAACACTAAAACAAAGAAGAACATTTGTGATTTTTTTCATAATTGTTTATTATAATTACGGTCTGATCAGTTTTAGATTGAATTGATGGAAAATAATATTTACTTCCTTACTTATTAATATCTTTTGTATAATTTTTGCATTTCACAAATTCATTCTAGGGGCCAGATTTGACCCATTGACGGACCATTTTTGGCCCTGGGGCCGTGTGTTTGACATCTCTGCTGCAGAATATATATCCTGATTGACCCCATAGGTTCTTGGTTTTACTCCGGCCACATTCTTCTACTTTCATAACACGGTTGAAGAACTTTCACTCTAAAGAATCCTAACTTAATCATTAATCACTGACTGTCCCTGCTAACACTAGCTGGACACACACACTATAGTTATGACTTTCACAACTTTTGTCCCGTTGTAGTGACAAACACAAATCCTGAAAAAGGAGGTTTTAGGTCAGAGGATTATCCCTCCTCTGCTGCTGTCAGCATCACATGACTCCTCCTCATAAGCAGGAATGCTGAGCGGTCAGAAGGCAGACAGGAAAACCATATTTCTCACTTTATTGTTCTGTGTGAAGTTGTTTTTGAAGTAAATTGTCTTACCAAAACTTCCCTCCCCTGTTCATCTGTGTGAGCTATTTAAAGCCCTTCATCGCTCTCTTCCTGCTGCTTTTCTTTCTATGTGCTGCATTTACTTCCCTCTCCGTACGCTATCCCCGCTGTCTCTGTCCTTCTATAAAAGGAAAACTATTCCACTGAGAGAGAAGGAGAGAAGCTTAAAAACAAAAAGGCACAGTAGGTTTGAACAAAGCAAGATGTTCCTTTAACTGGAGTCACACAGAGGAGGAAATATTTACTTTGCAATCATATGTATACAAACAAACTATATTTACAGTACAACTGTGGGGAATTACACAGACGCAGGTGCTTCTATGCTGTGACTCTGTACCAGTTTATTCCAGGTCAACAGTGTTTATTTCCCAGTCGGCTGACACTGACGGAAACAAAGTAAGCTTTCAGAATTTTTGTCAAAATGGGCTCAGATTTGATTATATTATAAGGCAATGTGGAACGGCAGCAACGAATGTACTAATCATTTAGATACCAACGACTAACTTAATCAACTATTTTGATAATTGATTATCGCTTTGAGGAATTTTTTAAGAAAATAAAGTTCTGTCTCTGTGAATGTCCTCACTAACAATTATTTATTTGGATTATCAGCCAAAGAAGATATTTAAGGATGCAGTCTTGTGCTTTGGGACAGACTTTTTTTTAGTGTTTTGTAACATTTCATAGACCAAACAGTTAATGTAATGATGTAAAAAACCAAATGAAAACAACTCAAAACTAGAAAAGCACTCTGAGAGCACAAAGCTCCCCCTTCGAATGAAGAGAGGTCCGCCAAGGAGGTTATGTTTTTGCCAAAGTTTGTTTGTCTGTTATTTAGCAAGATATCTCGAAACGTTATGGATGGATCTTGATTAAATTTACAGGGTAGGTTGGTAATGGGGAATCTGGAAGTGATTAGATTTTGGTGGTGATCCGGGGGGGGGGGGGGCGGTCAGGATAACTCAAAAAGTTATGGATGGTTTTGATTACATTTTCAGGATGTGTTGGGAGTGATTACATTTTGGTGGTGATCCAGAAGAGATCCTAGTTTCTGGATCACTTTGAAATTTTACATTGCGGAAAATGGAGAATATATTTCAAAGTGATCCAGAATTCAGGATCTCTTCTGCATCACCACCAAAATGTAATCACTCCCAACACATCCTGAAAATGTAATCAAAATCCGTCCATAACTTTTTGAGTTATCTTACTAACTGACAGACATACAAACAGACATAACCTACATGGCAGAGGTAAATATAACCTTGTCCTGCTGCAGTCTTTGACATCATACCATAACTTCTTAAGTATTCTTCTTTTAATTACTTTTTTAGGAAGACAAAAAATGAGCAATTAAGTATTTGATGATTTAAGCAAAACAAACAAATAATAACAATAGTCTTTATTGTCAGTAAGTTTTACTCGCATGCTAACATGTATTGTGCACACTTAATGTGTCCTCTGCATTTAACCCGTCACTAGTAACTAGGAGCAGTGAGCTGCCATATCAAGCACCCGGATGGAGAGGGGGGGGGTTAAGTCCCTTGCTCAAGGGCACATTCACCAAAAATGACTCTGCAAGAGCTAGGACGTGAACCGCCAACCCTTCAGTCAACGAACAACCCGCTTTACCAATTGAGCCAAAACAACTCATTTGTGTCAAACACTGACATAGGCAGTTATTTTCAGAAGGTGACAATATTAAAAAGACGGTTTCTTGTCAATGTAAAGTATGATGAGTGTAAAAGGTAGTAAAGTAAAGGTTGTCATGTTTTTCAAATGTAAACGTGCAGAACTGTTTACCTCCATCCTCAGCCTCCAGGATTCCCTGAAGGTATTTGAAGGAACCAGACTGTTTGGGTTCAGAGACCGGCTCCTCGTAGTCCTGCAGCATCCTGTAGACGTCTGACTGTGGGTCGAACCCGTTACGGCCTCCGGGGGAGTGTACGGGCGGCTCTGGGCTGGAAAAATAAAAGGGTAGACAACACACAGCCTTAGTGCTACAAAGTCGAATTCAAAATTTCGTAAAAGTTACTTTAGTATCAATGCACAGACAGAGGGCTAATATTATTTTCTTGTATCTGTTCCTCTGGGCTGTTTCTGTTCACCAGGGGCTGTCATGATGTGACATTTGACCAAACGGGGGAATGAAAGCATCTGAAGTAGTCTAAACAAAAGATACGAGCACAGATGAGTGCAGCCAGACCACCAAGAGGACAAGAGAAAGAAAACTTGCTAAAAACATAACTGGGCGGAAAACAAACTAAATCTGAAGAACATTTTGTCATCTACACTTTACATTATACAGAGAGCATCTCTTTGTTTAGGTTCTTTTTTAAGACAGACACAAGAGTTAGGAAAAAAAACACAGAAAACATGTGCTTCCACTTGAATTAAGAGTCGTAATCACTACAGTTGTGCATGTTCATCCATCCATCAAGTTATTCCCTGACCTAACAGGAAGGATCCTGCTCATTTACTACATTTAAACCTTTGGGAGATGAGCAGGGCTGCTGACAGATGTGTTCAGACCATGTCCCTCTAAAATGTATGTTTGTCTCCAGATTCCCCTTCAGGAGGTTTGACTTCAGCCTGAGACGGTGTGAGCATGGGAGAATATCTGTCTAGAAAAGATCCAGTGAAAGCCAAACTGACAGAGATAGACGTAGTGAAATGGAGTGTTTAAGGGAAAGTGAGTGACAGTGGGCAACAAGCGCTGTTAAAACTGTCTTTGTGCGTCTGTAATTATGTGTGTGGCCCCTGTAAGGATTAACAGCTGAGTCCAGAGGAACTTAGGACTGTTGGAGAGGATGTACACAGGGAGACGAAACACATTTATTACCCGCTTGAGGGAATACACAACAACAAATAGCTTTTCCAGACCGCATGACCATCTGTACAGGTGTGTTCCACAGATCTGAGTCTGTGTGTGAGGTTCTATCTGTTAATGTCTTCATCAATCATAACATATTTACATGTACAGATATAAACTATAAAAATACACTGTAGGTGTGGTAATAGGACCCATGTCTGACTGTCTGTCTGTCTATCTGTCTGTCTATTCTCTTTATCAATAAGTTGAATTTGTGATAGAGTCAAGAGCAAAAGGTTGGTCCCAGGTTAGAGCTGAAGCTAATTTCCACCTGTTGTCAAAATCATCTTTTACCACTGAAGCCTTACCAGAAATTTTTCACAAATTGACAAACTATTAACCTTATTAGACTGCTGGTATCAAACATTCGCCAAATGAGCCAAAGGGGCTGATGCGGCCTGTAGGATAAATCTGTTTAATGTAAAAATTACACTAAAGAATTAGTTAAAGGAGACATAGAATGCAAAATGTACTTTTTTAAGCCCTGAAATACATGTTTTTGTGAACTTTGAGAGTTCAAATGTATTCTCTCCTGGTGCTGCATATATATTTTATATTCTTTTTGGGTCATATTTTTAGTCTATTTAGTTTTGTCTACTCTCTATTGCTTTGTCTAGTTTATTGTTTGCTGTGGGTCTGCTAAATAAGGTCACAAACTTCCGGGTAAGCAAGTTTGCATCAGACATTGTTTTTCTTGCAGCAGGTTTGTAGTCCGAGTTCAGTTATGGTGAATTTGCGAGTAGAGGAATTAAAATATTCAGTTGTTAGGTGTGTTAACTCACACAACTCTTTACATCACCCCTACCATCAGATCATCTTCAAAGTACCTGGTTAAATTTTATAGACCAAAAGTCAATGATTTACATGTGAAAAGGAAGGATTTAAAAGCACAATATGTGCATGTGTAAATCATAATCATTTTAGATTGTTCATGTTATTCTGATTTTTAAGAATGACTTTGTGGATGTAAATATTTTCATCATGTAACTGTACTTTCTTCATTGTTTTAGTTCCACCTGCCTCCATAGTTGTTTGATGTTTCACCCACATCCAGCAGAACCCTGATCCTCTCACCTGGCGCTGAGGCTGAGGCCTCCCATCTTGCTTGGCAAACATCTGTCTCCATTACTGCCGTTGTGTGAGTAGAGTCCTGTAGGGTTGTTGTACTGGTTGTTGTGTCCGGTGCCGTTTCCATACCCATAGCTGTGGCCGTTGTTGGGCTTGGGATGTCCATTGTTCAGGTGAGTGGGCTGTGAAGTTTGAGGTGGCGGAGGCTCTGGAGTGTACGAAGGTTTACGGCTGTAACCTGTGTATCCACTGGTGATAGGACGGAAGTTCTACAACAGAAAAGAGGATGGATGTAAACAAGATGATGAAATATACTAGCCTAGTATAGGTCTAGGAACGCTTCATAGTCAGGGGAGGCGAGGTTGTCTTTCAAATCCCTCTGTATGCAATAGGATGGTACTACAACCAATCAGCGTAATCTTTAGGATGATGTAGTTAGAGCGCCGGAAAGTTCATGGCGGAGTCCAGAGAAAGTTATGAATGACTAAACAAAATGGTGGATCATGGAGCTTAACGACTGTTTGCTGATGGAAAGATTGCTGATGTTTTCTCACATTCTTCACTCATCTTTGATAAAAAGGAAATCACTACCCGTTGTTGTTCTTCTATGTTTCTCTCTGAATCATTGCAGCATCTCTTTGTTAGGCCCGCCCTCTGACTATACTTCACTGTGATCCGTCGGCCAGTTTCAGGGAAATCTAGTCAAAGGTTATATTGAGTGAAATTAGACTACTACCGCTAGGGATGGGGGTGTTCTAGCATGGCTAGGCTACAAATATTCAAGAAAATGGATGTACTGGTAAAACAGGAAGGGTATGTTTCATTAAAAGAACATTTAATTAGAACATTGGTAATTGGGACATTATTGGATGTACCGTCATGTTTCGGTTCGGAAATGAAAGTGAAACGGGAACAGCGAGCTCAGTGCTGTTCTGGACAGAAAACCACAATTCTTCAAAGGCAGAAAGGGTGGTTTTTAGCCAGTGAGGCTTATGAGCAAAGCTTTTTCCACCTCATTCACTGCTTTCCTCCCTTTAATAGCGAAGCCTATTAAGGAGTTTGCGTTAGATTTCATACAGATGTTTCTGTCAAAACAAATTACTTGCCTGCTGTAAATACTGAAAAGTGTGTTTTTCTCTCATACTTATTCTTTTATAAACCAAATACTTTAAAGTCACTGAGAAAGCTAAGATCCTGAAAAGTATTAAATGATTGTATTTTTGACATGCTGTAGCAGGCTTTATGTATTCCTGCCACATCGTCAGTCTTGTGCAGGGCTAATGCAGGACAGATGCCCAGACACCTACATTTAAACCACTGTATACTTAGAGTGAGTGTGTTTATGCTGAGGTCTACGCCCTTTTCATGCATTTGCACCAGCACCGCAGTGATGTCAGTGAGCCTCTTAGTGTTTACTCCTGCAGACAGAGCTATCGCTGCACTGCAGATAAAGCTGACTGCCAGCCTGGCTCAGCTGACACTGGAGCTTCACAGATAAAGCTTTATTACATGATGTCACCACCTCTGATAGTGTTTTACTGCTTTGAATTTTCAAGATAATCAGGAGTTTTGAGAAACTAAACACGGCTGAACATGATCATAACTTCAAACTATAAACATTTCAGTTGAAATGAAGGGACTTGTTTACAAGTTAGGCAACGCAGTGGGATGGAGGAGAGGCACAAGTCATTCTCTAGAGTCAAACTGTTGCAGCCACTGGAATGAGATGTGTGTGCGGCTGTGTGTTTTGGGCTTGTTTAAAGTGCTTTAGCCACAGGAGGTGGAGGTTCACAGCCTCTCCAAACAGGACCCCTGTCATTTCAACAGATGGGTCTGCTGGATGTCATCCTGTCCTCCAACTCCTCATCTGGACCACACACACACACACACACACACACACACACACACACACACACACACACACACACACACACACACAGGTCATCGCTTTTTCTGGTGCTATAGACCTCCTCTCTCCTCTAGACCACATCTTGAACTTGGAAGGGAACTCTGAGGACCCTGTCATTGGCCCACCTCCTGCATTTAAGACAGATGACTTTCAAGAAATTCAAAACCCTCTCCTTTTGCTCTCCCAAAAACCTCAGACAATAAAGATAGATGAATTCAGAAACCCACGGAACAAAGTGCTCGCAGATAGATTCACAGTTCAAGTTTGGAGAAACAGGCAGAAGAATCACTCAGGCTTCAGCCCCAGAGCCAAACCCTGTTTGGGTAGGATGTCAGAAACACCCAGATCTCTGTGGCTCCCTCTCCAGTAAACCAGACACTCTGAAGCCTGGCTCTCACCACGAGGCCAAATGGGCCAAACCAGATCCTACTTGTTATCTTTAGACCTATTTGCACAGATGGTGGACCTCATATGACTTTAATCAAACACCCTCCCCCAGTGTCTAGGTTCGATGAAAAATACTGCATTTGCAGTATTTAATAAAGTTTGATGAAATACTTATGGTTTAATTATTAGGGAGTTTAAACAGTGGGAGCTTTGAACGGAACATATTGTGAAATACTAAGGATTCATGTGATTTTTTTTTTTTTAATTTTCTTTATTATAATTATTTAAAACGGGGAGCTCAGGACAAAAACTAATGGAGCTATGTGGCGAGGTTTGATTATGAACGTTACAACTATATATTCATCACCATCAGTCAAACATCCAGAATCATCCTGAGACACACATACACACTATACATTCTACAGACATGTGAACCTGTTAACCTGCTACAAAGGGTCACAATATGCCTGTTCTGGACCACCATGGTGGCTCATTTTTAAATCATATATATATATATATATATATATATATATAGTGATTTAATATTTAGATGACCAATATAACAGTGATAGTCTAGAGTTGGAAAAGAAGCTTTTCGATGATTAAGTGGTTGATATAATTGCTGCCCCAATCCCAAAAAAGCATGACACTGAAACTCATACTTTACTGGAAACAAGATAATTGTTGAACCACTTAATTGAAAGTAATAAATCATTAAAAATCGAGCAAATTTCTAACAAACCATTATAAAGTGTGTGTGAGAAGGTTTTTATTTAAACTTTCACCAGATTTTTTTGAAGCTCCTTCTGCCACTGTCAGCAGCAGCTGTTATTGTTTGACTGACATTCGTTTATCACCGCTGGCTGTAAGTCTAACCCCCCCCAGATATCAAAGCTACCTTGAACTGTGAGCCAACTTAGTTTAAAAAGTGTCATGTCTGTGTAAATTTACAGTAGAATCAGTCTATTTAAACTTCACACCCACACAGCAGAAACAATCTTTATTCCCTTCAAGTGAAAATTCCTATTACTTCTTTTTGTCTTTTGATGTCATATAACATGTGGCACTGCTTGTTCTTTTACAGTAAGATTAATTGATTTTAACTCTTCTTGTCTTTAATTTCACCTCCTTTATTTATCTTACATTTTTAAAGTTCCTGACACTGGGCCCAGAAAGGGTAGGATGAGTGTCATGAGAACATATCACTGCCTGTACATGTCCTTTAATCAGTATTTATTTTTCAGTTCTCATTTTCAGACAGGGGGTTAAACCAGTAGATAACAATCAGAAACTGTATCACTGTCAGACATGCTTATTCACATCTCTATTCAGAGAATAAAGGAAGTAAGTGCAGAAAATCCCCCAGAGTATATTGTGTTCCACTACATGCTCCTGCAGTGGCATGACACTGAAGACGTCACATTTATGACTCATCTTAATCTGTACAAACAAGACGTGAAAAAATACCAAGTAATTACTAAAGACAATAAAATGTGATGAGACATATGTAAGGATACCTGTCCTAAAATGTTAACATTTCTTGATAGAAAAGAACGAATGTATTATCTTTTTAGATCCAAATCTCACAGTCATTTTATAATATATTAATGGATTTTTTTAATATAAATTCTGTAGTAGAACTGTCAGTATTTTACAAGTACACAACCAGCCAATATTCACTGATTTACTTGTATCCATAATTGTTTTAACCTTTCAATATCCACTTTTCCTATTCCTAAACTTAAGTTGTGTTTCAGTAGCACATATTGTCAAACACAGAAAGGAGATGATGTTCCTTTTCAAAAGAAATCTAATGCATAAATGTTGGTCGAACAGTTATTCTATTATAAGCTTTAATCGTAACCTCAACATGGATCCCTGGGGATGTACAGGATATTAACCTATCATGACCTCATGCTATTTCTATGGTAGTTCCACAATGAATCACTCTGATAAGAAGCAGAATGACACATATTTTCACTGTTCTCAACCCACGTGTACCTGTAAACATAAAGAAACCACCAAAAAACAGAAGTAATAAAACATAAAAGCCTTTTTTTCCCACCAAATATCACACCTAAATGTCACCATCAGCTTCTTTTCCTCCCATTGTCAACTTCTCGCTCCACACTTATAAGGTGTGACTACTTCTACCTCAACAACCTTTCACTTAGTCTTTGGTCTCGTAACACTCTCTTCACCGTGGCTTTGCGTGCCTGTCGTACAGATACTTGCTTTGAGTGGATGGCAGATTTATTAGGCAGCACATCTGGTCCTCGCCTTATAAAAATGCCATGTTAGTAACATTCAGGAACTATTGGTGCTTTCAAGTTGCTCTAAAGGTATGATGGCTGAAGTTCTTTTTATTACACAAATCAGCTTTAAGCCAACTGTCTCATTAAAATGATTTACGACACTCTTTCATGTCTGGACAACATATAGGTTAATTGGAGATTTTGACATAAGGTGACAGTCATGTTAATCTGTTGTATGTTATCACCCCAAATCCCAAATCCCCAGGTAACCTTACCTTGTTTTCCTATTGTAGTCAAAACATTTTAAAAAGAATGTGAGTAGCCTCAGTTGATCTCAAACAGAAACTCTATGACAGTTCTGCTGAAAAAGGCCATCTGTGAGATCATCTATTTCCTAATTTCACTCTCTTGAGAATGACTACTCTTTCATTTTCTCCCAGATCTTGACTGCAACTAGCATGGAGGAAAATAAACTTTGAAAAGGGGAAAAAAAAAGGGGGGGGGGGGGGTAATTATTTATGAGAACCAGCATTGTCCACCACTCATAAATTCAGTCAGCCATTGGATTTCACCGACCTGTTTTATAATGGTAACCAAGCATAGCTAATGGCTGAGGAAAACTGGGCATTTATGACAATATTCTTGGGCCAAAGACCGAAAAAAAAGGATCAAGGACAGAAAAAAGACAATTTGCATCCAGGCATCTATAACCTGAGGGACATTCAGCCAAGAGGCATAAAGTTGCTTCATTCATCACAGTCAAACCTACTCTGATTAATATGGTACTGGATAGGACACGACTGCAGCTTCAGCTCTGGTACTTCAACCCACAACCGCAGTTTGGGCGAAGAACGGTAGACAGACATGGACAGGAAGACGGGAAGACTGGAGGAGAAAGAAAGGAGATGGTGGAAGACTGATTGAAATCATATGTCGGTCTTTAACTGGAGAACCAGACCTCAGCCTTCCTCACTGGACGCACATCCACAAATCTACCATTGAGCTCCGGACGTTATGTGAGTTTTAGTTCTCAGGACGCCATGGTGGCAGTCAACGTGACGACCGCGGTGCCACTGTTAACATTACGTCAGTAAACATCTTCGCACCATCAGTTCGTGGGAAATTCAGATTTATATGCAGAAATTGGACAGATTAAATCTAATGTCCCTGGGGAGCTCCTCCTCAGCTGAAGAAGACGTCCCCTATGCGGTCCGCTGCCAGGGTTCATATTTTTAAGGGTAGCTTTTAGTTAAATTTTAATCTTCACATTATTTCATTCTGCCATTTTATGCATTTCCTTTTATTTTATTACTATTATTTATTTATTTATGTATGTATTCTATTCTTTTTAACTCTGTAAATCTTTTAACTTGTCCAACAAAAGAAATTGCGGGTTAATGCGGGGGGGGGGGGGGGCTACATGCACTATGTATGAAAAGTGCTATATAAATGAAGTTTGATTGATTGATATGCTAACATCTACAGCTACCTCGTCAGCTTCCCGTCAGTTTAGTCAGGGAACTCTCTGAGAGCCAACAAGAGCCTGGAGGTTTACAAATGGCTTAGTTTCAAATATTCAGTTATGAAACATTAAATCCAAAAAGTGCAGCATCATCACTGGAAGGGTAAGCGTTAAATTATCCCACTTTAATAGGAAGTGTCTCATTAGCATCTTTGTTTATTAGCTATGCTAGCTGCATCTGACAGCAATGCAGCCGACACCGCTTCGTCACGTCAGATACGAGGGTTCCTTGAGTTTGTTTCCACGTCGTAAAAGAAAAAAACTAAAACATGCTGTTTTGTTGAAGCTTCCCATGTCAGTTGTGAGACCGACTATGTCATACAACAACACAACACTCACGAACCATTTTAACGAGTGGAATAATAACCACGGTGCCTTTCGTATCAGCTGATTGTGTCCCTGACTCCCATAATTATTTGCGCTGTAGCTACATATTCCCAAACTTAGTCGCAAGTTTGTATTTTTGTGACGTCTGTGCTACCAGTGCTAATCTACCAACGCTGTTACTGCCAAGATGGCTACGTCGACTGTTCTTGTCACGTAATCAGCCTGTCAATACATGGACACACATGCACACCAGCCTCCTGTTTGCATCCTGCTGGGTTTAAATCTCCCAAGACATTCAAAGTTAAGGTTTTCACATGGTGCTGCATCACTAATCAAACACAAACCAGCCTTTTATAGCACGATGGGTCTGGCTTTGGGAAACACAGAGGTGGTGATGAGGAACTGAGAACTGAAGAAAGGCAGGAAGACAGACAGACTGACTTTATTGATCCCAAACTTTGGAATTATAGTGCAGTAGCAGCAACAGCATGACTAATAATACGATACAAGAATCAAAATACAATACAAAATGTTTAAAACATTATACATCATTACCAGTAATTAAAAGTTTTAAAAAAGGTCTGGTATAAAATCTGGACAAACGGACAGTAAAGTGCCACAATATAATGAAATGTAAAAAGTAAAATGGAATTTTTCAGTAAAATAGAGGTGCGTACATATCAATAAAGTGTTTAGTGTTCATGTGTCTATGGCCAGTACTGGCAAACCTAATATTTTCTCTATTTGATCAACTTAACTTTAGAGAAATTCCAACATTTGTCCAATTGACTTCTGATTTAAGGTTGCCTTGGCTGCACAGGTTTCCTTTTCAAAATATTTAGTAGAACGGCATGTACCTTGTGCAGTGTTTGGGAGTCAAATTCCAATTAAGACACATGAAATCCGTCTGCGATGTGAGACCGCATGTTCAACTAAGTTCAAGAAAATTAATGTCTAAAACAATATACGTAACAGTTTGTATTTTGTTGACCACATGATTTGTACTAATTGCAAGATTTTCACTAATTACCAGTCTAAACAAATCAGGTCTAATGAGTCCCAGAGCAAAATGTAGGAGTGTTTGTGTTAGACTAATTGCAAAATAAAGGTGGATGTGGTCATCTGACACAACAAAAAATGAATACAGATCATGTTAAATATAATGTATTTAGGCTACGATGCCACAGTAAGTTTAGGCACAAAATCAATGTGGTTTGCGTTAAACTAATATTGTGAGTTGCAAATCGAATGATCTCATCGGACCTGCTTGTTTCATCCTTTCAGTTGTACGTCAAAATATTACCATTGGGAGTAAAACCATCTGATTTTGAACCCCCTTTTCTTCTGAGGTCAGGCTGGGTTCACGGTCAACATATGCAGTTACCTTGTTTTTACTAGTCCACATGTTCTCATATAACCCCACTTCTTAATTAAGATGCCCTAAAGTACAACTAGTGTTAAATACAGGTCAAAGTCATTTCACTTATCCTGCTGTGACCCAGAGCTGAATAAATACGCAAAAAAAAGTAGCAGAAGGCTTACATCAGGAAAGCTGTTGTAATCGTCTAGGTCTCTAAACTTGGATGAAGATTACTGGAAGATTGGAAGAATTGGAAGAATTTCTCATTTTTAGTCAAAATATCAAATTTAAATTCAGACATAATCGCTTAGATCAGGGGTGTCAAACTCGTTTTAGTTCAGGGGCCACATTAAATCTAATTTGATCTGAATTGGGCCGAACCACTAAAATAATAACATAATATATAAATAATGTCAACTCCAAATGTTCCTCTATGTTTTAGAGCAAAAAAAAAAAAGAAAGAAAAAAAGTTAAATTATGTGATTAAAATGTTCACATCTACCAGCGATCCTTTAAAATAATGTGAATATCATGAATAAACCAACACTACTTCAGGAAAAAAATGTCTTAGTTTATCATTTAAACGTCAATTATAATTTACAAATTATTTATTAGTGGATCTACAAATACACAAAACATTTAATAACATTTCAAAATGTTAATAATTGTTCAGGTTATTCATGTGTTTTGTGAAATAATAGTTTGTTTTATTATAAATACAGTAAAATGACATGAAAATATTTAAATTAACAAAGAGCAAAATGTGGAGTTGTGAGTCTTTATAGGTTATTATTATGATAGTATTTTACTGATCTGACCCATTTTGATCTGGATGTGGAACCTGAAATTAAATTAGCAGTATATTCACTGTCATTTTTCTATCCCTTGGGCCAGACTGGACCCTTTTGGGGGCCGGATTTGGACATTTCTGAGGATTACTGGCTACTGAGTGAACGTAAACATGCAAACAAGTGAGGTCACAGGTCTGTGATCTAAAATGCCTGCTGTGTGAATGTGACAAAGAACTTTCCAGTAACGCTCCAGTGCTCTGGCATTTTCTGGCAGGAGATTAAGTTCAAGCAGACTCCATAAACTATTTTAGCAACTTGAAAAATTAACCCTCATTTGCTTCATATTATTAAAATATATCCAGGGTCTTATAACAACTGTGGGTAAATATAATCCATTTTGATATCCTTCTTTTTATTATTATTTTCACTGCTCCAATTTACTAATTATTGTTCCACAGAAGAAAATATGTCTTTACAGCTCTTTAAAGAACCTCATTTATTGAGCTAATTTATTTTAACCGAAAGACAAAGATCCCGCCTGTCAGGTATTGGAACGCAATTACTTTGTTCCATTCATAAAACAATTTCATATCATGCTCACATGTGTTCAGATCCAAGCAGTGAAGGAATTATGGCCTATAAGTTATGCAAGGACTCTGTCTGTCAGCTCCTATTAATGTTAGCTTGGAGAATTTGCGTCCAGCTGCCAGCTCCCAGCCTGAGCCCCGAGGCCTCGGAAATGTGTGATCTACATCTTTCAGCTTCCGCATCGTGAAGCCTTTTTTTTTTTTCCACAGGGCCAAGTGTTTGACCACAATAGATATCACTTTAATAATAGGGTAGCAGAACCAATGGCAATCTGATCTGTGCTCGCCAAAAAAAAAAAAAAAAGTTCTGTTTGACTTTAACATTGACCAATAGGCCATTCCCACCTACTTGAAACTGCCACTGTGTAATTTAAGAAAGGAATTTTGAAAACCTTAAATGTCAGTAACTGATGGTATCACCTTACTCGCTGGTTAAAACAACTGTTCCAAGAGTAAAACTGACAACTTAAAAGCCAAAAATCCAGATGTTAGGGATCATTCTTTACAAAATAGAAAGACATTTTCTCTCTAAAACTGTCTCACTCATTGGAAAAATACTTTGCTCCTGGATGCACTGGAAATTCTTCTTGTCACTGCTCTCGAAACTGTCATTGAGATGTCTATTATATCCACGCCAGAAATAATGGAATTTTTCAGGGATAGGTTTGATAGGAATTTATACTAATGCACAGGAGTATTTGATCTCTTAAATGCCGGTGACGTCCATCTTAATGGACACCAGTGGTTCTGAAATCCGGTCCTCGTGGCCTAGTGTCCTGCATGTTTTAGCTATTTCTTTCTTCTATCACACCTAGTTCAATTATTGATCAGCTCTTCAGAAGATTCATAATGATGTAATGGCTTCCAGGTGTGATGGAAGATGAAGATTTTATATATATATATATATATATATATATATATATATATATATATAATTATTATTATTATTATTTATTTTTTGTAAACATTTTACATTTATTTTTTATTTGTATTTATTTTTCACTTTCTAAAAATGTGTTTTTATTTTTACTTCAATTTATTTTATGTTTTTTCTTTTTTTTTAAAGTTTATTTATTTTGTTTTTTATTTACAAAAACAGAAGACGAAAAGGGAGATATCTAAACATGCAGGACACTGGGCCACAAGGACTGGATTTGAGAACCACTGATGTACACCAACCTAAAATAATTTTTCTTGTAAAAAATAATGGCAGTAATGATCAATGTCCCAGAGAAATCAATGAAAACTGCTTAATGAGGACAACAAGCCTTTCTCTGCAAGAGTATCCCATTTTCAACCAGTCCTCTAACGTGTTACTTCTAATCTTTTGAGCTGGAAAACTAATCAGTATATTTATTCAAACAAATACAAATAGTGATTTTGCATTAATTAGGGAATGTGAGTCATTTCTGCTCATTTAAAAAAGATTTCTTGTCCCCAGTCCTGCAGTTCGTCCTCTATTTTTCTTTTACATAAACACATCACATCACCAATCAAACGCTCATTAAATGGTGATCGTTTCTAATATTGTGGCCGGACGCTGCTGCATCGAACTTCAGTTAAGACTCAGTTGAATTAAATTCAGTCTGTTCTTTGTTACGTCTACTTCTTTTTATTTAGTAAACACGGGTTCATGTAAACACAGTTCCTAACATTACTGGCTCTGCAACCACACAACTGCAAACAGTTATGGGTAGTCATGGTTTAGATAATGGTCAAATAACATGTAACACTTCATTTCAGCATGTTGGTTATTGGAAATGGAGCCTTGAAGTACTTAAACGCAGCGTATCCTTTGTCTTCCCACGCATGCACTTCAATATGTCACAATGACAGGTTCTCCTTTGAAGTTATTTTTTATCTCTTTTCTTCCTGTTTCGCCCTCAACTGGACTAATCTGATGAAGCCGATAGGTATCTCGGTTTTCATCTGACTCACCAAATAGAGGCCTAAAAAATCCAGCCTGACCCAGCCCGAGCCCAAAGCAAACCCGAAATTTCATATTTAATTTGTGAGGACTCCTCGGGCAGCATCTGATTCTGGGCCGGATCCGCTTGTATGCCGACAGATCCGCATTACAGTCGCACCTGTTTTATGCCCCCGTGCCAGATAAGGACCAACATCAGGCTGTGACACTCGGTAGTGGCGCGTGTCACAGTCGGTTAGAAGAATCAAAACAGATCCCGGCCGGAGCTGTGTGAATGAGGGCGCCAATTGTCGACTTTTTAAAGACACAGGAGGATGAGCCTTCTCGGTTTGATCCTAATTATTTAATTTATAACAAGTTTTCCTTAGTTTAGTTTTAGTATACATTTTTATAACCATATTTATTTTTTAAAAAAAGTCAGCAAGAGTGATGCCCGGTCTGACCCAACCCGAAAGTAATGATTGACATTTTAGGCCCGACCTGGCCCGAAATTCAGGTTGGGCTCAGGCTTAAGATCTTACCTCTATCACCAAATGGTCAGATGTAAATACGACTTTTGCTATTCATGGCGTTTCAGACATTCATGCTCCAGTCATTGTTTTTCTACAGTATATATTGTTGTGACCTTCAAAATAAGAGTCCACTTTACTTTTGACAGTGCTATCTTTATCTTTATCTTGGCATTATATCATCTCGAAAACTGCTGAATATTTCTATTTCAGGTAGTCTGAGCATAACTGTGCCAAGACGTCAGTCACACCAACATCCCCAAACGTACATAAAGGAGTCAATCATAAAACAGTGGTTACTCAACAGTATCGTATCACACATGTGCAGCATATCCAAAAATACAAGGTTTATGAGATTCTCTCACGTTTCCAAAGTAAAAGGAAACACCTCATAGCCTCCATGTGTCACTTCCTGCTCGGTAGCTGATTCCCATAAGGAAGACTGGAATTTCCAACTTAGCCAGTTGCTAAAGAACAAGAAGGCTATTAATAAAAACAGGTCATAGGTTTTGTAATGATTCAGGAACTCTCTATGTGGGCCAAGTGGTAGCATTTCTGTTCTACTGCTCCTTTTTTAAGACGTCTTCATTAATAGTTCTGGCCTGATGATTACTCACACTGGAAAAGTATGGGATCACTTTCCATAGGAATCATTTGTGTAAACATAAGATGAAGTTTCTTGGCCTGAATATTTGGTTTTTGTAAAAAAAAATAAATACAAAAAAAATCTTAGAATGCCTGCTTCGCTTCTAAAGTTGCTAGTCTAGTCACGTAGTGGAAGGCAAGTTGTAGATGATTGACATTTGGCTTGAAAACCTTGCCAGGACAATCACAAATCATGTTGTTTTCCAGTGCTTTGGTTCAGTTCTTTTCTGGGCCTGTGATCTGTGGGCCAACAGGATCGCATGTAGTTCAGGTTGGATGCGGTTCAGCCGGTGTGAGAGAACCTCCGGTCGGTGCATATATTATTTCCAAAGTGTCTCAGGAACAATCGACATTGTTATGTGCAGGAGTATATTCCTTCATGTGGTATTTAAATACAGCAGGAAACAAAGAAACACAGAGAAGCACGGTCTTTTATCTAACCCCAGGGAGCGGATGTTTCCTGTCTTTCTTTTCATGCTAAGAAGAATCCACCTGAGCGTGACACTAAAGTGGCCCTGACACGGCGGTTTCCAGTCACCCAGGTTCACTTCATTAAATGGGCCGCGGGGAGCATTTTCAGACTTCACAGAGGAAGGCCTGGATAAGATGTTACAAAGGGAGAGTTGCTAAGGAGCATGCATGAGAGACAGACTCGTATTACCAACACGCTAAGCCCCTCTGTCATCCACGTCTGTGTTTGTACAGTCAGTTGTAGCTGAAGGTTTCTCTCAATCCACTTTGGCATTTCCTACTTTTAATAAAACACAAGACGAAAGCTGCTGTTGAAGTTGTCAGATGAAAACTGTTGCCACACACGGGCTGGAAATGAAAGGAGGCTATGAAATACAGTTTTATCTAAACTGTGTGAGTGAGTGGATTCAGTGTGAGGAAGGTTTCACTGCTGCAACTGTGTGGCTGTCAACAGTTCAGTGATTTTCTTTATCCTGCTGCTTCTTTAAGTCTCCTCAGGCTTGAAAAGACACAGAATTAAATGACTGAAGGCACATTTTGTGATGGAATTGTTAAGTATAAGTAGTTTAATTGTATTTTTAAATGCTATATATCATGGGACATTACATTAAAGCAGGGGTGTCAAAGTCATTTTAGTTCAGGGGCCACATTTGATCAGAAGTAAAAACAAAAACATAAAAATATATAAATAATAATCAACCCCAAACTAAAAAAGGTCAATTTACATTATGAAAATATTTACATCTACAAACCATCCTTTCAAACAGTGTGAATAGCATGAAAAAACTTAAATGTCATTTTAACATTATTAGGCTTTAGTTTGTTATTTACATGTGTATATTATAATACACACAACATTTAGAATGGATGGAATGTTATTAAAATTGTATTTAATTATTTTAAGACATTTCGATCTTGTTCATATTTATTCTGGTTATACACATTTTTTTGTGAAATTATACTTTGTTTTTGTAAAACTAAATTAAAACATTTACATTTGTAAAATGAAAAACATGGACTTGTATTTATAGGTTATTTATGAGAGTGCACTGGTCTGAATGGTATATGAACCCTCTAGGACCCTCAGGTCCTCGGGTAGCGAGCTTTTGATTGTCCCTAGAGTTACCATTAAAACGCATGGTGAAGCTTCATTCAGTTTTTATTTCCCTAAACTATGGAACAGTCGACCTGAGGGTCTGAGGTCCGCTGCCAGTGTTCATATTTTTAAGGGTGAACTGACAACCTACCTTTTTAACTTAGTTTTTAGTTAAATTTTACGCAACATTATTTCAATCTGCCATTTTATGCATTTATTTTTATTTGATTACTATTATTATTTTTTTTCAATCTTTTAAATTGTTCCTACAATTGTGGGATACTGGGGTGGTCTGATGTGAAACACTTTGTGGTACATGCACCATGTATGAAAAGTGCTATATAAATAAAGTTTGATTGATTGATTGATAATGAGGCTACATTATTGATCATTATTTACACTGAGATTGGTCATAACATGAGTAAAACATCCAAGCCAGTTTCTATTCCATCACTGCAGCCATTGGTTAAAAGGATAAGTCTCATTTCGAGGAATAACAGTCGCAATGCTTGTTGCATTTTGGGGAAAAAAGAGCACGTACAGTATAGTACAGGAAATCTATGGTAGATAGTGTATTGTGGAACACACTCAGTATAATATGTAAATGAACCGATGATGAAGGGGAATGTTCTGGTGAGAACTTCAGCTTTGGCATATCGCATTTTAGAACAAACCTCTTCATTTGTATCAAACGGTTTCAGTACATATTAGTTTAGTGACTAATTTACTTTCTTTACACCGTAGAAGCCAAACTACTGTCAGACGTCTGCTCATGTCCACGAGCTCCTGAAAAGAAAATGTTCCACCTGGAGTATTTTGGCAGTTTGTTAGTGGCTGCTCATCAGTGGAGTTAACCTTGAACACTGTTATATTAACTATGCACAACACACATGTTCTTTATTCTTTATATTTTGTGTGTAATCAAACCTTAATTTATTTATTATTTCATGCTTGTCTTAAAATTTTATTTCAATTTTTAATCAATGTGAAGCACTTTGGACTACAGTTTTTGTATGAAAAGTGCTATATAACTAAAGTTTATTATTATTATTATTATTTACTTCCTGTTCCTTCAGCTGCACTTCATCATAACTTCGGTTTCTATTCTCCACTCTGGCCTCTGTCAGATCATAATACCTCTTCCCTGCCAGTCTGTGCAGCTTTTTATGTTTCTATTCATCTGGATCCACCCGCCTGTTGGTCTGTCATCCTCGAAAACGCCCTACCTGTCTCCTGGTAAACCTGTCTGTCAACCTGTCTGTCTCTGCCTGTCATCCCAGACCGCTTCCAACTGCCTCCCATTCCACACCTCTCCTGCCATCTACCCCAGACACCTTCCCCTAAAATAAAAGCTCTTCACCATCACTCATCTGTTCCTGACGTTCCTGTCTGCGTTCTGCCAAAATCCTTCATACTTTGTCTAGAACAAGTTGTAAATAATGTCAATAGACGTCTAATGAACATTTATCCACGTATGCCATAAGTGATTGTACATTATACTGAAAATATGTCCAGTTTTCGAGCACCTACCTAAACTGTTCAGTTGTTGGTTGTATAAACAAACACATAGACACCTTTCTAGTGTCATTACAAGGGTTGAAGATGGGTCTGTGGAGTAGAATTAAGCACAAATTTAGACCCACGCAGAGCATTTACAGCTTATGTAGACCACAGGGAAACGTTTTAAAATGCATAATTCCATTAAAAAAAAAAAAGTAAAATAATACTAATTTAAAACCACTAATAAGGAATGGCATATTTAACTTACAATCACCTCGGGTTCATTTCATTGCGGCTTCTTGTAATGAAGCATCAACCACTGCTATTGTTGCCATGGTAATCTGCTTTGTTTCAGGTATTCTGTTTCATTTACGACCTGACAGTAGGAAGAAACACTTCCAATCATCTGTTGAGGTTGCTTAAAATGTGATTTAACGCGGGTAACGATGTTTCTCAGCGTAGCATGCATTTCCAAACAGCTGCAAGACACATTTATAAATGTTAAGCTTTCATATCAGTATGCATTAACGCTTTGTGTGATCCATGTGAATCATGACATAAGATCTGAATTACTGATTGTTTTTTCGTAAACGTCTCCTGGGAAGCTGCTATTATATTAATTGTCACAAACAGAAAGCATGTGTGACGCCAAACAGCGCTGATAAATGGCATACGCCGAAGCCTCCTTCATTTTTGTCTCTGCCACTGGAAAGAATACTTTCCTGTACGGTGTCAAAAGCTCAGTGGTGTGTGGATAGATTTAATTTCAGCTATTTGTGTCTGTTCTACCCTTTCAGAAAAGGACGCCCCGCCTCAGAGAGGTCAGAGAAACACACGCATATCAGTCCACAACGACCACAACACAATACTTGACAAATGGAGCTACAATAAACTCATTGTTTATCTGTTTTGGTCACACACACACACACACACACACACACACACACACACACACACACACACCTCCTATTCTCTCTGCTCTCTGAAACCTGTTGGCCTGCCAGCACTGGAAAACTTGGAAAAGATCATCTGCTGGAGTTCATCATGCCTTGAATATCCGTTTGGCAGCTCGTACAATTGGAGAACAATCAAGACACTATTTCATAACCTTTCCAGTGAACAGTGGGATGCATTATCTCATTTATAATCATGTGAATGAATGTGTACATGCAATTTAAGGACTGAGTGTTGTCCCCGTTTCTATGGTTTCGGTGTGTGACATAAACAGACGAGGAGGATTCAGGTCTCACACTGGAGTTTTTAAAGTTAAGTCCTTTGATGTGATTTATCCCCTTTTGTGTCTAATGTCATAATTAGCTGAAGATCTCAATCCAAAGCAGTAGATTTTCACTAAGGTCGACCATTAAAGTGAAAGTTTCATAGGAAGACATGAACTGATCTGTCACTGTATGTCAGACATGGGGACTCTAAACTGAGACTTGGACTTGAGTCGCACAAATAAAGACTTGAGACTTGACTTGGACTTGTGTGATATGACTTGCGAGTTCATTATCATGAAATTATTTGTTTTATTATTTAATTTGTTTCAGTTTTTCCAACGTGTTGCCAGAAAATCACAGGTAGAAATAATAGTTTCCCTCCCTAGATATTTGTAACGTGTGAGTGCTGTCACAGGTTTGATCAAATTACAAATATATTGTATTTGTTATTTGATCAAAATACATTGATCGAATTTAAACAAAGTTTTTGGGATGTTTCTTCACATTGCACATGCATTGTGGGGATTAATTTTGATGGTGTAGTGTGAAATAACAGAGTATATAGTACAGTTCCCCACACTTAATTACTATGTACTTAATACAAAACAATACAGCAATGCAGTATTATCTCAAATAGCATCGAATGTGAAAGCGTTCATTTCAACCATTCGAGACTTGACTTGTAAAAAGTGACTTGTGAACATCTCTGCTGTATGTGTATGGATGCCCAGTAACACTTCTATTCTATATATATTTATGTTCTATGGTCTCATCTGTAGTGGATTACTCAATAGGCTTAAAGCACAGGTGTCAAACATAAGGCCTGGGGGCCAAATCCGGCCGCCAAAGGGTCCAGTCCAGCCGTTGGGATAAATTTGTGAAATGCAAAAATTGATATAAAATATTAATTAATCATCATTTTAGTTCAGACCAATTCCACCTGAAGTGGGTCAGACCAGTAAAATACTCTCAAAATAATCTATAAATACTCATAACTCAAGTTTTTTTCTTCATAAATGTAAATATTTTCACAGATTTACACTCAAGTATAATTTCACAAAATGTTTGAATAATCTATGAACAAATATGAAGAAGTCTTTCAAGAGAAGTCTGCCAAATATTAAATATTTTTGTGTATTTGTAGAACCACTATGATCTGCAACATATGATGAACATGTGGAAATGACAAATGGAAGTATAATATTGTTAAAATTAGGCATATTTTTTTAGTTGTTTAATGTTATTAACATTATTTGAAAGGTATAGCTTGTTAATGTAAACATTTATTATTTAATTGTACTTTTTTCACTCAAATATAGAAACATTTTTGGAGTTGACATTATTTCTGTACAGTATTTCACTGGTTCGGCCCCCTGAACTAAAATGAGTGTGACACCCCTGGTTTAAAGGGTCGAATTAATAACAAACAAAAAGATAAGAAAAAGCACTTCTATTACCCCATGTGGTATCAATCCATGTGTTTTCAGGATACTTGAATATGAACCGCCAGTCGTCCAATAAAAATAAAATCTGTGGCTTATCCTAACTAATGAGGACATTATCTTTTTTTATAAGTACTTTCTGCACTACTCTCCAACACAATGCTGAGCTAAATCCAAGCACTGAAACACTGACAGCTCTGTTAAGCTCTTTGCAAGACGAGGAATTCAAGCTCACCAGATGTGAGCAGATTGATTATGACAGTCTCCTTTTGCTTTTATGAATCTCACATTTACACAGCGCTGCACTTGTGCTCAAAAGTGTAAAGAGCGGTTACCTGTGAGTCAGGCTCCATGTAAGGGCTTGTCTTTCCATCTTCACTGACTGTCGGTGACCACACTCTGTCTCCTGATCCTGACCTGAAAGATAATAACCATGAGAAAACGGATCAAACTCTGCATCAAAAACTCAGGTTATGAAGGAAGAAGTCATCGACGTTAAACTCTACGAAATTTGTTATGGCTTGAAAATCCAAGCCAATCTGAAATGTCTTAAAACAGGTGCAATATTCAATGTGACTTCATCATTTATACGTGTGGATTTTAACTGGCAGACAACAGTGAATCTACAAATGCACAAAACCTTTAGTCACAGTATTGAGAGCATTACACTTAATTTTCTTGACACATTCCAGGTCGTTCATACATATTTGTTCAGTTTATTCACATGTTTGTGAAAGGATAGTTTGTAAATGTAAACATTTTCATGGAATTGTAATAAATAGAAATAAAATGTATTATTATTATTATTATTAATAATTGTACAAAGAGGACAAATGTGACGTCATTATTTTTTGTATGTTGTTATTGTTATTATATAGGACTCAAATGTATCCCACAGGTCCTACTGGACCCTTTGGTGAGCTGGTTTGGGCCCCTGGGCCATATATTTGACACCCCTGGTGCAGAGGTGGAAAGTTACACAGTAAAAGTACTTCATTACTGTACTTAAGTAGATTTTTTTTTTAAAGTATCTGTACTTTACTTGAGTATTCATTTTTCTGGTAACTTGTTACTTTTACTCCCTAAATGTTTACATAAATATCTGTACTTTATACTCATTACATTCTCAAAATAGATTTGTTACTTTTTCAAACTAAACAGATGTGACTGTACAAAAATAAGTCACTTCAGAGGAAAAACCAGTGGAGGAGAGAAACTGTGACTTTATATATTATAGTTATAGGACTAATATCTCATAATTTTGACTTTTAATTTCACAATTTTAACATTTTGTCTTAAAATCATGTTTTTTCATATGTATAACTCTTATTATCATAATTACTTTTTATCTCAATTGTGACTTTTTTTCATTTTTCCTAAATTTCTTGTCCATACCCACAGAACCCAGTACTGATCAAACACAATTTCAACACAGTAACTCACTTTGAAAGGATTTAATTTTGATACTTTTCAGATTTTTCCTGGTTAAATAAATATTATTGGATTTATGGCAAAAAAACAAAAGAAAAAGTTTTACCTTTTACTTTTGTACTTTATTACAATTGAGAATGTGTACTTTTTCACTTTACATAAGTAGAGGAGTTGAATGAACACTTCTTCTTTTACTAGAGTATTTTTTATACATAAGTAGCTGTACTTTTACTTAAGTACAGAATGTGAGTACTGTTAACACCTATGTGCTGGTGTAAGGTGTAATTACTGCTAAAAAAAACCAAAAGTAAACATTATATTTACTTTAATCCCATTAGATTTTCTTTAATCTGGGAAAGAAAACAACTCCAATGTCACAGCATATCCCATTAACTGAACCCCCTGTATTCCAGAACACTTTTAGGAAAGACTTATTATATTCATTGGAATCTCTTTTGGGTGAGTGACCATATATGTGTGTGTGCATGACAGTGTGGATTTGTACATTTTGGCAGGTTTTCTCATTAGGAATGGGATGGAGATATGTTCCAGCCCCCTCCCTCTGGGCGACAGATAAACTCATCATCACATAGTAACTCCACTGTATGAGCTGTCTTGTTTTTGGAAAAGCACGATCCATTTTGGGCCACAGATTATAGTGATAACTAAATTACTGGTATCTGAGGCCTTTTTCCTCTGCTTCTCAGATTGTTGCATTTACACACAAAAAAAAAATAAAATAAAGAGCATGAATTACAGACCAGCAGCAGTTATAAAATACACGACTTTGAGTTTTACTGTTTAGATAAGCCTACTGTGTTCACATAAGATGGAGGGGACATAATTCACCTCCATAGAAGGAACCTCTTTGGTAAAACTAAAATGTCTAATGTATCTCAGCGCAGTGAAAACATTGTGATTCATCACTCAGAGCAACATTGGGTTCGTCTGCATGGCTGTAGCGCCGTTAATGTATAGCTGGAGTATGAAAAAACTTCTGTATTGTTCCCTTCATGGAGCTGGGAGGCTTTAGTTGCCATGGCGTTGGCTGCTAAATATAAAAGCATCCAACTTCTAAAAGGGTAACGGCAGGGCTTCAAGCAGAGTAACTACAGGACAATGTCTGTGTGAGTGTGTGCACTTCCCTTCACACAGCCCTTCTATTCATTCACACCTCCATCCAGAGGGACATAGAAACCATTGACTGCGACACCGTGCACATAATCGTCAACCCCAAACGGGGGGGGGGGGTCCAAAGAAGTGAGGTCATCCGGCCGCAGCTGGTACAGCGTTGGCTGAGCTGAGGCAATGCTTCAGATATGAACCACGGAGGTGTTGCTATCAAGGACGCTCTTATGAGGCGCCAAGTGTCTGTCGAATAAGCAATAGCTCCTGCGTAGGATGACCATTAACCCCCCCGCCCACCACCACCAATTCTCCCCTCCCTCTCCTCTGCCAATTCCTCCATGGTCCCCGGACAGAAAGCCTTCATATTTGACCGTTTGGTTTCGATGGTTACGACACAAACACCACATTTAACAGAGTGAAAGTTCAGTTTGAAGTCGCTGATTTGAGTTGATATTTTGGACACGAACGACAGAAGCATGGACTTTACTGTCCAAAAATAATGGAGATGTGAACACGCAGACCTGAGTGGAAGCTGTGAAAGTCACACCGTCCTGGAATGTACACTGTTGCACTTATGTCAGTCTGAACAGGAGTGACACTTTCACACTCATACTTTTGTGCAGTTGGTTGTTCTTTCAGTTATCACGGTCACAACAGGGTGTGTTCTCGTACTGTAGAAGTATTAAACCGTTAGAACGACCAACATTAGTATTTGTTCCAAAAAGCACACCGTTTTAAAAGTATCTCAAAAGAAACCCAAATGAACAAGGAAAAAAAATTAAAACATTGTTTGTTGAATGAGACAATCACCATAATGCTTATAGGTGTCATTCCGCTGAAAACCACTTTTCCACGCTCCTTTTGGAATCTGATGGGTCACCCTGAGTTACCAACACATGCTGCCTTTGTCACCTCCACTGGCTACATTCACACAAAACAACAAGAGGAACCAGGGACCCAGAAAAAGCCGTTCCATCTGAAATTAGATGGACTTTAGCGTCGCCCACGTGGGGTTAAGCCTCTCCCTGGCAGCGAATCTGCAGTAGCATTAGCATTAGCATCTACAAGAGAAGACAGAGCCACAGTAGCTGCTGCACAAACTGGAAAAAAAATGTTGGATCAAACTGGTTCATGTGCTCTGTGTGAAAATAAAGCCTTGTTTTTTTCCCTGCACGGGTGCTACTTGGGTAAAGGTAAATACATACATAGCGAGAGGGGAGGGGGGAGTGTTCCTTCACACATTCTGAGCCAATCAGAGATGCCTCATCACCGCGTCAGAGGAAACTCTGGTGTTCGACCTCAAGTAATTTTTCTACTGTGAAAAAACAGCTGGAAACAAAACAATCCAGACATTTTTTTAATAGAACCAACACACAATGTATTCAATAACAATGGAGAACACGGTAATATTAATGAAATAACCATGGAATGACAGTGTTAAAGCATATATGGAAATTACAACTGCTGTTGTTCATTTTGGGAGACATTATAATCAACTTATTTCATCCCTCTATATTTTTTTTCTGTTCTGCTTTTCATCTCTCTTTCTCATCAAAGGAAAAATCAACCCAGACAAAGTAAAACCTACAAAACCCTTTAAGCTTCCAAATGCAATGTGAAATTTGATGAAGTATTTACCAGATTGTTGTGATTAGCACGGGCTAAGGAAATGAGAAGCTTTCTAATAAACTGCGACGGCAGACTGATTGACTTTATCTTTCCTTTTCTGTCTGCTCCTCTGGCCTGAAAGCAGCGCCAAGCGGTACTGAGCAACAGATGAGTGTTTAATACAGATTCACAGTGATAAACAGGATAAGGGTGAATAACCCTGGACTCATTCCAGCAGGTTATTTTTCTTAAATTCCACTCCAGATCCTTCTGTGTATGTCAGTGTTGACTAAAATAAATTGAAAATGAAAGGTACATTTAAAAAAGAAAGAGAGAGAGAGAGAGTTGCAAGCGGGAAAGGCAACATGTGATTTTATGATTACACTAAATTTAGACGTGTAGCTACTTCTTAAATGACAACAAATAGATTTTCTCTGTACTAAATAAATGGATATATAAAAAGTCTAAAATGATCTGAGGATAAAAATGTCATGATTTTCCAAGCAATGAAAGCAAACAGCTGGAAAACTACCAGCACGACCATGGGTATTTGCAAATTAAGTAACGTAAGAAATAAAGCACATGTGAAACTATGCAACAGATGAGTTAATATTAGATTATTTATTACACCCAAGCCTACTGTAAGAGCAAAGGCTTAAATGTGCCACAGTTATATATAGTATTTATTGTTAATACCAAACTTCTGGGTTATGATATCGTACTAAAATAGTATTTGGTCATAATATAAGAATTACTGTATTAAGAGAAAGCGTGTGATGTTTATATAAAAAAGAACATCTTAAAGGAGAATTTGGTCAAAGTAAAATCGAATTTCACAACCAATAAAAACTGTACATTTCTGCAATAATTCTCATATCAGTCTGACTCGATGCATATTTTAGCAGTTTTCCCTCAATAAGTAACAGGTGTTTGGTTTGAATGCTGAATATCATGAATCAACAGGAGAACTGTAATTGAATCACACGGCGAATGAGGATTCACGTCCTTAATCTGTGGTTTGCAGAAATTTGGCAATCAATGCAATGTAAAACCACAAAAAAAAAACCATATGTATGACTGAAAACCGATATGGAGCTCAGATGGAAGGGTTACGAGACTACAGGAAAACAAAGACTGAACTACTAATATACCACAGGTACATAGGATTTAGTGTGGGACAAGATATTCAACGTCTTGTTTACAGAAGGCTTTAAAAATTAAGTTCAACAAAATGAAACACAGATGACTGAATATAAATGGGTCGAAGCCAAAACTGAAAAAGTAGTACGGAGAAAAGAAATTCCCAGGTCATCACGATGACTCTCCTCTTCTTTCCTTTGGTCATATTTTCCTTCGCCTGACCTCCCCCTGCCAGGTTTAATTTCCTGATTGAGGAGATCTGGTTTTTGGAGCGGTGGATGAGTTGACTTTGGCTGCGTCAGATCACCATGTTCAAGAAGGAGCACGAGACAGGCGGCTGAAAACCAAGTGCCCTCAAATTAAGATGTGGCTGATCACGGAACATTTCAGGGTTCATTTCAAGTCCTGCCCTTGTTGCCGCGCTCTGTCAAACCCGTCTGAAGGGGGGACGGAGCTGCTTTCCAGCCCTGCCATACATCAGAAAGTGCTATTGGAGCTGTCCCTGTTATTTTGTAATAGGAGAAGAGGTTAAATGCTTTTTCCTTAGGGAGTAAAATGAGACAAATGCCTTTTAAAGAGTAGTTCTGTGGGTCTTGTCAGTAGACCTGAGGGCATCTGGGTGATGAAAAGATCAATGCTAGAGGGAAGAGGGAGGGATATTTGTGGTCCACAAGCCCTTCTTTTCTGCAACACAGCCCTCTTGGTTCTCTACTGATGTTGCATTTATATCTACCACAAAAAAGAGACCTTGGGAGAGCGTGAGAGGAATGAGGAGATGAAGGAAGAGCAGGCGGCGGTCCTGGTAGCAGGAGGGCGTGATTGTGCCTTTGGAGGTTTCTTTTTGCCTTTATCCCAGCTGGACTTCTGTGTTCCTTTGGTCCCAAACAGCCTTGTGCATAATTCCTCAGCAGTGAGTCACAGGTTGTGAAGTCAGAGCAGGACAGCGGGAGCAAATCCTCCACCGAAGAAGAAGTCCAACTCTGTGTCTTCTCTCCACTGGTTTTTATGATCAAGACTGAATCCTCTGTTCGTGTTTAGTTTCAGTTTTACTTTCCACTTGATGATCAGGGACATATATGAGGGATGTTGACTGGGTTGTTAATGTTTTTCACTCATGGTTCAGATATGATTGATAGCAGGTAAACTACTGACCTTTGCCTTAACCCAGAGTATTACAAGTCTGACCTTAACCCTGGTCCGACATCAATTATCACTATGTGTCACTAACACTCGTCCATACGTCACACATCCACATATCAACAATTTGTTCTGGATTTTTGCCATAGTTGCTGTTGCAGCTGTTGCCACAATTTCTAACTGCAAACTGTCTCATTAACTTGTGTTGGAAGGATGCACTAATACAGCACACCAAGGAGTGCAGAAATATCTTCAAGTAAGGTCCCCGACATTGGTAACTTCACCATTAGTAGTAACCATTCTGGCCCTTGTAGGGAGTTTGGGTTTTCATCGACAGGTTTGAAAGACAGCTGTTTGTCTGCTGTGTTACAGACTTTCAAAGATAACCTTTATGCCTCACAGACCACTCTAGAAATAATAATAATAATAATAATAATAATAATACTAACTTATATAGCAGTTTTTTGGACACCCAAAGACGCTTTACATAACAGCCAACAAGCAATCCATTAAAAATAATTTAATATATAAAATAAAATACAATTAAATAAAATATAAATAAATAAATAGATAAAATAAAAAATAAATAAAGTAAAATAAAAACGAAGCGAAAGCCAAATTGAAAAGATGGGTTTTAAGACGGGATTTGAATGTGGATAGTGAGTCTAAGTTCCTGATGAGTAGTGGGAGAGAGTTCCAGAGTTGGGGGGCGGCGGCCGCGAAGGCTTGGTACCCCAAAGTCCGGCGCTTGGTGCGGATGGTGGGCATTAAATTTGCAGAGCGAAGGTGACGGGTAGGGCGGTGTTGTTGGAGGAGGTTGCAAAGGTAAGGAGGAGCCAGGTTATGAAGGGACTTGAAGGTAAGGAGGAGGAGTTTAAAGTGAAGCTGTTTGAGGATGGGGGTGATGTGTTCCCTAAAAGGTGGGCGGTTCTGAATGTATTGTAATTTTTGTAGCTGTGTGGAAGAAAGACCGAAGAGGAAAAGATATCGTTGCCCTTAAAGACGACAAAAAGATTTGATTGCACCAGTATTTCATGAAGTGTACTGATTCACCATGTTATTAAATTAGCATTGGCTCCATGCGTTTCCTCCATTCCTCCACGCAGTTCCATCACGCTGTCAAAGTATGGTTGCTACTGTCTCCAAAAAGTCAACATGACATCTAATGTGCAAACTCAAGGCTTCAAAAAGATGGACCAAAAACCAATGGGTGCTACGTCCAACTTCCTTTACACACTCTGCTTCTGAAACTACTACTTCCATCCAAACAAAACCAGTAAAGGACACTCAGTAGCAGATAAAAAGCTGCTTGTTTCTGTAGAAACTCTATAACCTTCATTAGGGTAAATCCTAGACATTCTGTAAACAGTTTTCATATGGATTTCTTTGTGTGGATCCAATGAAAACTGTGGAAGAAATATTGATAAATCATCCTGACTACTGTGGATATTGTTTCTGGAAAGACACTTAAAATTAAAGATAAGTACAGTAATGTCTGTTGACAAATTGTTCATTTGTTCTCAAATGGACTTTAATCTATTTTCCTTTCGTTTTTCATCGTATGCAGAATTACAAACCAAACATCATTTGCCAAGTGTCCTCTTTTTGCAAAGTCTTTTGAATATGTACAAAGGCAGGTCAAAGTGGTGCAGAAGGCCAACATTTTTTTTCAGTCGACTCATTTTACATCTCATTCTACTTGCCATCCCGGCAGTGGAAACACATCGCAACAGCTGTCTGTCTTTCAGACCTCTGCAACCACATGGCATTCTCCAATAATCACCAGAAAAAGGAAACTACAGGGAGGTAGAGGCAAGGTAGACGACATGGAAAAGAGGAATAAAAGATGATATACAAAGAAGAAAGTTAGACTTAGTTGGAGATAAGTCAAAGCAGGCACTTGAACATTAACCCTTAAAGCACCAAAGTTGCAATATTACAACAAGTAACATACGTAAATGTAAAATGTAAAAGAGTTTTTTGAAATCTTGGGGTGAAAGTGGAATGTTTTGGGGAATAAAATAAAAAACTCCAGTGCCAAAAGGGTTAAAAATGGAGAAAACTAACAATAACACCTCCAGAGTCAGAGAAGAGGGTAGACTTTTTTTCTCCTCCAGCTGTTTCTTGTATTCATTGACTCTATTTAGGCCTGAGGTTCTTACAGTACAGGCTGACATACTTGAACATGGGCCGTAAGTGTCTGCTCAGGTCCTCTGACATTACTGTGAACTTGGACAGTGTGTATGGAGGAGGTGGCAGCCATTTTCAACTCCCCAGAAAGAAGACAAATCTGTGTTTGGTCACTAATGCCAGAAGAAAAGACATATAAGCATGGGTGTTTCACCAGCATCAGTACAGAAGCATGATGGAAAAACTGAAAACTCTTAAAGCAGAGACCTCAGTTCAGTCGCTGTACTTTCTCACAGTCTTTTTTTTTTGTATTTTATGTCACTGATTTTTGGATAAATGTGAAACTATAAATCTACTCCAAAACAGAATTTAGTAATGAGTGGAAAAACATATTAAATGCAGACGTTCACTCAATGGTGCTGAAAATGATTATAGTAAAGACTTCACAAGCATCAGTTCTCAGCCCATCTGTACGGGCAAGTTAGGAATCAAACCTGCAGCCACATAACTTGGATTCTTATCTGAAAATTTGATCCATACTTTTTTTTTAGCACTTTCATAAAGAGAAAAAAAAACAGAGAATAGATGAGCAGGAAGAAAATACCCATTCATACCTGCAGTGTAGAAAGTGTTGAAGTGGACTGATGAAGGAAAGGAAAGGAAAGGAAAGGAAAGGAAAGGAAAGGAAAGGAAAGGAAAGGAAAGGAAAGGAAAGGAAAGGATAAAGGAAAGGAAAGGAAAGGATAAAGGAAAGGAAAGGAAAGGAAAGGAAAGGAAAGGAAAGGAAAGGAAAGGAAAGGATAGGATAAAGGAAAGGAAGGGAAAGGAAAGGAAATGAAAGGATAAAGGAAAGGAAGGGAAAGGAAAGGAAAGGATAAAGGAAATGAAATGAAATGAAAGGAAAGGAAAGGAAATGAAAGGATAAAGGAAAGGAAGGGAAAGGAAAGGAAAGGATAAAGGAAAGGAAAGGAAAGGATAAAGGAAAGGAAGGGAAAGGAAAGGATAAAGGAAAGGAAAGGAAAAAGGAAAGGAAAAAGGAAAGGAAAGGAAAGGAAATGAAAGGAAAGGAAATGAAAGGATAAAGGAAAGGAAGGGAAAGGAAAGGAAAGGAAAGGATAAAGGAAAGGAAAGGAAAGGAAAGGAAAGGATAAAGGAAAGGAAATTAAAGGATAAAGGAAAGGAAATTAAAGGATAAAGGAAAGGATAAAATCTAGTGTTTTGGGCTTTAAGAGTAAAAAAAAAACAAAAACCTTTGTAATTCATAAAATATCTATTCAAATATTGAGTGTGAGAGGGTGTAAATTCTGACATAAAATAAATTCTCAGGATGTTGACATTTGTTTGGGTTTCTTTTAATGACTGTACATTTTGGGTTATGGATATAAAATATGTTGTTTCTGCACAAACAACTGCAGCTGCCAGCCCTGTTCGTCTCTCTCCATAACTTCCTGGGAAACCTAACCAGAAACCCCCTGATGCAGAATGCTCATAGAAAGTACTGTAATAGGAATTATGAAAAATGGTGGTTATGGAAGTAATAAATGCAGAGACAAACAAACATTCTTGTGTTGCACAAGACCTTAAACTCAGATGCATTCAGTGTACTGTAATTTTGGTTCCCAGTAGATGTGCACACTCATATATTTGTCCATCAGCAGCTACATCAAATTACAGGTCTCCCGTTTCTTCCTCTCTGACTGTTTGGAGTAGTTTATTCTGCAGTTATTTAATGAGGGATGAGAACTGTAACTTTAAAATATTATTTTCTTGCAAGTGAGTGAGTACAGGTTTGTCAAATTCCCTCCTTTGGATTGGAATCAATACTTAAAAATTAAATATATATATATACATATATATATATATATATATATATATATATATATATATATATATATATATATATATAGTGATGTTGTTAAATTAATATTTTATTTTCTTGGTATGTAATATTAGGTTTGTATGAATGTGTTTGTGCATGTGAAAAGTGAAAAGTGAACTGAATTGATCCAAATGACTTGATTTTTTTATTTTATTTTTTTATTTTTTTGGAGAAGGGGCGGGATTAAATAAGTTTAGCTTCTTCCCACTCCTTTTTGAAATATGCAAACGAAGCCATGTTTTGTGTTGTTTTTGTTTTTCATGTATATGTTTTTATATTAGTTGAGTGCAATCGTTTAAGCTGTTGAAATAAATGAACTACTACTAAACTACTAACTACTACTAATTATTTATTAATTTGGATACGCAGCACATTAAGAAGGAATACTGAAAAACTGTTTAATTGAACGTGACATGCGCTGCTGATCTATCCACCCAGTGTGTATCTTCAATTACAGGTCACTTATTATTTTTTGCTCATATTATAAATGACATGTGTCTTCTTGTCCTGCTGTTACTTCCCAGTACGTTCATGAAACTGAAACGTACCCAGACGTCTGAGCTGATCTGACTCACTGCCAACTCCGTCTCACAATATAAAAACAACATTATCCTAGCATTTACCCACAATTCCATGCAAAAAACGTAATCTTGTAACACAATGAAGTACTGTAAATGTACAATCTTACAGGTTGGAAAGTCACCAGTTTGTGTCCATGGAAGGCTGTATTTAGAACTGAAATGTCCACATGTCCTCCACCTCTCTGTTTGAATATCTACTTATTCATCATTTCTGAGGAAAAGAAATGTGATGTTAAGCCTCAGTGTGTCTGTGTGTAACTTAATTTGCAGTAATAGACACTGCAGATCTTGGCTTTAAAATAACATTCTAGGCAGAGTCAGGCCCCTGTGGGTTCCTCAATTGGTGTCTGTGATTCTCCTCTACTCTGCTCGACTGACCACTATATTCATGTCACCCTTTGTCAATCTTTATCATCGTTACATCCACGAAGGAGGTTATGTTTTACCTCACGTTTGTTTGTCAGTAAGATAACTCAAAAATGTATTGACAGATTTTAATGAAACTTTCAGAGATGATTGATAATGTGTCAAGGAAAAAAACACTACATGTTGAGGTATGAAGGTCAAAGGTCAAGGTCACAGTGAAGGTCAAGAGCGAAAATACATAAGTGGTGATATCTCAGAATCCAGACCAGATAGTATCAGGCGTTTTTTTCCCCCCGTTCACTTTGTCTGACCTTCAGACATCAGATGACGTAACACCGATGGGCTCCTTGACGTCACGTTTTGACGTCAAGCGAATGGTATATTTTGCAAAATGTATGACCTTTACCTTAAAGCAGGTTATTGACATAGTTTGTTAAATCCAACAATTGGTCATGGTGCGAAGTCACAGTGACGTCATACGTGGTCAAATATTGAAATGGACATATCTGAAAAACGTGACCGAGGATTTCTTTGAATTTTTCTAAGGGATCATTAATGACCTACAAAATGAATCATTAGCGAACACAGAACACTAGTTTACAAAGAAGTTACGAACACCCAGACTTATCTAGTTATTATTGTCTCTGTGTCATTTTTGCACTACTCTGTTTTCTTAAAGCAGTGAATGACTTATCACAATTTGTTTTTACAACCTTGTACAACCTGACTGATAGCCTATTTATCACTTACCCGTTAGTGTTTTCGTGCTTACACAACTGAATCATTTCTCTCACAGTCAACACCTATGAAGATGACGCCATCATAAACAGGCTCCTTGAAATCGTAACAAACCTAAATGTCACTTGGGTCTTTTCGGAAATGTTGTCGCAAAGTGCATTGTGGGAATGGGAATTCCACACAGCACCAATGTGCACTGGCTCTTCATGAGTGCTGAACCAAAATGTCGCCTTTACTTCCATCCACCAACCACAGTCATTCTATAAAACAGCCCGAGTGGACTGTTTAATTTTTACATTGTAGTGATTGGACTCGTTTTCTTGCTGAATCTGTGAGAACAACCTTTCACTTTTCACAATGCAAAACTTCATGACAATTAGGCTGTCACTGTGGTTTTACAAATTAAAAAAAAAGAAGAGAAATAAATAAATAGTGATGAAAACCATATGCTGCTTTAAACATGTTTCTTTCAGAAGACCATTTCAGCACATAATCAACTTGTAATTCTTTTTCTTATGTTTTTATATTGCTTAAATTCTTTCTGCCTTTCAATAGACGTTTCTTTGAGCTCCCTGGAGTCATGTGTGCCTCTCTCTCAGACATACCTTTACCCTCCTTTTGTCCAGCAGCAGGGTAGTTAAAACTGTAATTATTCAACCAATATATGATGGAAAGGTCACATACCAATGGCTTGCTTCATTCCACCTCTGTTGTGTTATTCTGTATCCCTGGATTTCTGGATTTCATTGAATATAAAGCAGTTTGAGGACATTAATCAAGTGACATAGCTCAAATTCTTAGCTGTAACTAGGTATACATACCTGCCCTGAAGGAAATAAGATGAAATTTTGACATCTAACTTAAATTATAGTCCAAAAACCTGACAAGTACAATAACTTGGGGGAAACTTAAGCTGAATTTGAGACCAAGTGGTTTAATGGGGGAGTTTCCTTTGGTACATGTGCAGCTGTAGAGCAGCTTCCATGGTGTTTGTATTGAATACTGCTTGTTGTATCTTTAAATAAATTTACTATCCCTATGTGGACGAACCGCTTAATGCTCAGCCATTCAGTTTGATATATGAAAGGATGGAGCAGGGGTAATGGGGGGGGGGGGGTTGCATGCTAGAGTGAGTATCATAAAAAGAAAATATGAACCAGAAAAAGAGGAGTAAAAAAAAAAATCCCTCTGTTTAGACATTTGCATGTGTCAACCTTATCTGAAATGTCAGATCCAAGGTTGATTCACATTTCCACAGCATCTGCAAAAGAATTTGGAGTTCAAACCATTATGGGAGAGAGTCTGTGTTGTCTGCTGCCCTAAAAGGAGAGGGTTGAAGAACCAGTTGGCAGATGTCACTTGCAGCTGAGGCTGAAACCACACAGCGCTCTGCATTTATGAGGATGGGAGTCAGAGGGTGCCAGATTCATTCTGCACTTTCCAGTTCTGTGGCAGCCATAAGAATCTATCTAATAGAAATGTGGGAAGCGAATGACATTTCAGTTTTTCCTTGGTCACCCCCCCCCCCCTTACCCTCCCTCTTTGTCATTAATGGTTTAGACGGATGATTTCCGTTCTGCGATGCTGACAGAACCATGTTGCTCCTGTAGTCCACATAAGGACGTACCAGTTCAGAACACGCTGCAGTCATCTGACTGGAAGTCTATTTTCCAGATCATCAAACAATAAAATGCTCAATATCGACCATTTGGAAAGGTCACCATCTGATTCAATATAAGCCTCAGTGATTTAGACGTTGTTCTATAGGAGCACAGAGTAGATCATTTAAGCTGTCATAAACCTGTCGTCTTTCCTTATGACTCAGCTGTGCCAAGATGAACAGAAATAGAAACAATATGTGTTTCTCAATGAGAGGCAGTAAATGACCTTGGCCGTGAACAAATCTGTCAATTTTTTCAACTGAATTCATTTCATGAGGCTCAAAGCAAAAGCCTAAGACACCTCAGTTGTGAGTCACAACAGCAAAAAAAAATTATCAATAAGTGACTAATGTGCAACATTTCCTGAAATCCAATTTTTATGACATCATACTTCCCATCAGTCATCTTTTATGGAAAATGTGCACAATGCCACTAGTTCTCAAAGTGAGGAGCAAAACATCTGTGGACAATTACAGTAATGGTATAGTAAACTACATTCTAATAACATACTTACCTAAAGTATATGGTGGTCATATGTCATGTGTTCAACATTTTTAGAATAAACATATATAGTACAGCGCACCTGCAATTGTGTTTGTTTGGTTTTGTGTAAAGTTCGCTGCATACAATAATACATAAACATAAAAAAGCCTGTCAATGACATTATAATTAGAATAATAATAATACATTTTATTTGTATAGCGCTTTTCATGGCACTCAAAGACGCTTTACATGCAGTAAGAATAGAACAATAAAAGTCCAACTACAAAAAAAACAAACAATAGAAAACAGATCAATCACAAATTAAAATAAACAAAATAAAAGTAATCAAACATTAAAAGCGGTCTTAAATAAATTACTTTTTAAAAGGGATTTAAATATAACAACAACATTCAGAGAATATACAGTGTTTCTTCAAGGATCTGTTTCCTGAAAATTATTAATCATTATCATTAACCTCAAAATTGTGCAAATTTAAGTCTAAAGGACTATTTTACAACTAATTTCATGTAATCTCATAGAAATAAATTCAATTGTGGGATGCAATACATAATTCAAAAAGCCAAAGCAGTGTCGGCCAAATTTCATATATTAATTATTACATCTGATCAAAATATGTGAGTATGTTTTTTCCTAACAGAGTCAATGCATTCCAAAACATCTCACAAATGCAGTCTTGGAAAAGTGTTGTAAAAGAATTAGGAACTAATTGTAGATTTAACACGTCCAGTAAACATTAACATCTAATGATCTATCCAAACATGTCTGACCGCACAACGTAAAAACCATTTTACTTTAACTCCATCAGACTAGTTGTGAAGTGGTGAAGGAGAATAATTTTATATAAATATCCATAAAAAGGAGCACAGTCACATACATGTGATTCAATTACAAACTACCAGTGTCTTGGTGCAACTGTGACCTTTATGATTTTGTTTTGTTCTGAACACCCCTCTTCCCTTATTGCTTGTCAATGGCCTATGTGTGAAACTACAAAAAGAAATGTGTCAATAAAACTAAAATATGTACTTATGATGTCACCTAAATATGGTACCAGTGAATTCCTCTTTGGAAAAAAAAATCCAAATCCCTACAATCATAGTGGGTTAAAAAAAAAAAGGGAAAAATAAATAAAGCTTCCTAAAATTGACGTCATACTGCTGGATGTCAGTGTCATTGTATATCATCACTAAATGTCAGACATGGATTAAGTCTAGTCTGGGACTAAAAGTCAAATTAATTGAAAAAAGATTCAAGTCTAGAACTTTGTCTGGAAAAATGAGCCATGTGGCAATGACAGTGGATTGTTTGTGGTTTAGTAGAAGAAAGGAGGGCAATACCATCTAGAGCATAGGTGTCAAACATGCGGCCCGGGGGCCAAATCTGGGTCCAGTCCGGCCCTTGGGATGAATTTGTGAAATTCAAAAATAGTTAAGATATAAACAATTATTTTAGTTCCACAGACCAATTCAATCTAAAGTAGGTCAGACCAGTAAAATACTATCATAATAATCCATAAATATTCACAACTCCAAATTTTTCTCTTTGAAAATGTTAATATTTTCACATATTTACACTAAAACGAAGTATAATTTTGTCAAAAAGTGTATATAATCTGAACAAATATGAAGAGTATGAAAATGTTTAAGAGAAGTCAGGGCAATTTTAATAATATTCTACCTCATATTAAGTGTTTTGTCTATTTGAAAGACCCATTGAAATGGTAGAAATGATAAACAAAAGCATAATATTGTTAAAATTCTGCTCATTCTTTCACTTTGTTCATGTTATTCACATTGTTTGAAAGGATTGTTTGTTGATACAAACATTTTCATTGATCAGATGTACTTTTTTTACTCTAAAATATAGAGAAAACTTTGGAATTGACATTATTTATGTATTATTATGTTATTATTTCAAAGGTTCGTCCCAATTCAAATGTAGCTGAATGTGGCCCCTGGACTAAAACGACTTTGACATTGGTCTAAAGTCTAACGGTGGCGTGACGTGTTCTTACCTGCTAATGCTGAGTGTGAGCTGTTGAGTGCAGGTTTTGATCCTGTTCTGAGCCTCCATGTGTGTCATGTGCTCCGTGCTGTCACCGTTGATAGCCAGGATGGTGTCTCCTGGACACAGGTCGCCTTGGGCCGCCTTACTGCCTGGTGTTACCTGATGATAACGGTCACAGGCACACAGGCAAGCACACCCAAAAAGAAAAGAAAACAAAAGACAGGGCGGTTAGAAGTGGTGTCAAACTGTCAAAAAGACAGAAAGAGGAGAAAAAAAAAAAAAAAAGGCACTAGTGAAGGAGTGTCAACAACGAGGCCAAATTCAACAAAAGCACCTCTTTTTTGATTTATGTATTATGGCCGTGGGCAGGACTCTAGGTTTACATTTTGAAATGCCAGCAACAATGACACGGAGAACTGAGAGGCTACTACATACAAGTCCTTGAGGTGGTGAAATATGTGGAGGGCTGGAACACTATTATGCATTTGGCCTTTTTTGAAATTCAGGATAAAACTAACAACGCACAATTTCACAATCACTCAACAGCTCCCTAAGACTAAGTACTTGGAGTGACTTCAAGCTCCTTCAAACACAGTGTGCATATGAACCTTGAACTCTTAACAACTGTCTCTGTGTAATGTTCGATCCTTTTTTCACAAACATCTGCTCAGTGTATCTTTAGTTTTGGGCTTTTTTTTTTTTTTTTCTTAAATCATCACTCATACTGTTTTGATCTTGTAAAGGACATGCTTTGATTTTAAGGACTTTCTGTCAGTTTCTTGACAGTGAGCAGGATTGTCTCTGTGATTGTTCATTTGAGAAACCCACTGGTGTGTGGACGTTTGAGCCCCACGGGGAGAGGTAGGAAAGTGAGAAAAAGGGGGAGGGAGGGGAGGGGGGGAGGGGGTGTCCCAGTGGCTAAGTTTCACCTTCAGAGAAAACGCTAAGTAACATATGATAACAATTTTCCATTATTACACACACACACACACACACACACACACACACACACACACACACACACACACATGCCCCTGCTATTTTCAGGCCTCCCTCTAACTGGTCATATGGTTCTGGTGGATGTAAATGAGAAGAAACTACCAATCAAATCAATCATCGAACCCAGACATTTATTCCGGGGTGTAGTTGTTGCTGTCAAATGGTTACAAAGCTACAGCAGAAAAAACACTTTTACAAGCAATGAACCAAAAATGCAATGAAATGCGAACAACTGTCATCATGTCCCCGGTCTACTTTGTGTTCTCTAAGTCCTGTCAAGAAGTGACATCTGTAACTATTAGTTTGGGTATGCTTTTCCAACTTTTAAATGAGGGGGTTTTCTGCAGCTGGATGCAATTGGTGTGGTCAGCACAAAAGATGAGCAATGAAAAAAAAAAGAAAAGATCTTTGTTAACTGAAATAAAAATATGTTCGGCTTTGTACGGTTAAAAAAATGTAAGTAAACAACATAGAAATGTCAATTATCGATGGTTTTGTAAATTATATTTGATGTAATGTTTTCTTTCATACTACCATTTTAGCTTCTATGAAAACAGCTGCTCATAATGACCAAAACAAAAGATTAAAAAAATACTCCTAATAAATAAAAGTACCCAGAACTATAAACTACTAAACCAAAATAGTAATACAAATATAAGATGGTAGGATATAGAGTTTACTTATTTTGACTCTTTAGCATTTGTACATGATTTATTCAGTAAGTCTGATAAGTATATTTGCATAAGATGTATTATTCTGCTGTTAACAAAGTATTGACTTATGTCCTATTCGCACGGGATCAGTATTATCTGTGGGTCACTGGTAATTTGTAATTACCCCCGTACCTCTGTATTATTGTGTGGCGCATTCAGACGGGATAAACAAACATCTCTAATTCAAGCAAATTACAGACATTATGGCTGGATATGTCGTAAATTCACAACATCCTGTTTGGTCTCAATACATTAATAAGGTAGAATGAAAACAAAGTATGCATAAGAATAAAGGAGGTAAATGCCATTGATAGGGATGCAGTCTGTAAATTTGCTCCACGCCTTCAAAATAAGAGCGTGGTCAGTGCAGATTAAAACAGAATGGGCAGTTCTTAGCAGAGGCTTTCCCTCTGGAAAATGGCCGACTAAATCTATAGAGACAACTTCAGATAGTTATAAATATTGAATTGAAATATATTTAATATGAATATCATAAATATGGTGTGACCATACATTCCTTTTGCCACATGCTGCCACACAATTTCAGCCGCTTCCTCCATTATTCACTTGAGACGCAATTGAAATCACAAACGCAGACATGTTCATTCACACTGGACTTCAATTACCTCTGGACATCTGCTTTTCGCCCAAACACAGGAGGTAATTTGAGGCAAAATTATTACGGAGCAAATCACGGACATGGCGCATTCGCACGGGACTAAGAACTCAAACATTTCCCTTAATTATTCCAAATTACCAGTGGTCCATAGGTAATACTTATCCTGTGTGAATAGGGCATTAGTCCACTTGTATTAAAAACCACCTCAGAACCTATCTTTGAAGACGTCTGTTATATTGACTCTTGTCGAGCACCAAATCTGAATTGCTGGGATCTCTTCATTTTGTAACTTGTTTAATGTTTTCGGAGATTTAGTGCGGTCGAGGAAGTCGTTTTCAGTATTCTTGTATTTGTTTAAGTGCCTTTGAGTACTTATAAAAGCACTATATAAATGCTGTCTATTATTATTAAAAACACAGATCTCTGATGAACAGTAAGTCAAATTTTAGACAGATGCATTGGCAAAAGCAACAGACCATCTTTCCTGTTTGAGAGGGAAATATTCAAATGCTTTCTGTCAATCATCAAACTGTGGTGAGAACCGTTAGGTCATCATTTAATATTTTGACCAGATTGTCAAACACACTGCACCAGAGACTTGAAGATTTAGATATTAGTGTAGCAGGAGGAACAGCTTTTACACAACAAGAACCTCTGTCATCATGCAAAATTAAAACAAGCTTTTCTTTTCTAAAACTAAATGTTACGAGTGTCCAAATATGTGCCATATTCTAGGTTAGCATGACTACTTTTGCCTTTAATTGCAATGAAAAGAAGATTTATAATCATTTTCTTTTAAATGAAACACAGTAGGTCATGATTAATCGTCTCTTTGTCCTCTGAGTTTTGCAGTGAACACCTCTATTTGAGCTCATTTATCTCCATACAACCATCACTCATGACTTGACCTCCCAACATTTTGTTATGCCTATTACCTTGACAACTGCTTATTAAGATGCACAGTGTTTGGAATGTGGAAACATGCTAAACTACCACTCACTAGATAACAGTCATGTGAGAAACAAGAGTCTAATTAGGATGAAACTACTTGTATTTTTAGTCTATCCCAAAATAGGAAAGAGGGAAAATATGACCAGTGGTCCTGTATCTCATGTTCTATCGAGAGTCAAAGGCTGCATTTCCACTACCGTTGGAAATTCGCAAAATGTAAATATCGCTATAAAAACTGGCAATGGAAACACCGGAAATATGGAAAAAAAAGTTTTTACACTTTCATGATGTGGTTTTTCAGACGTTTCGAGATTCAAACTTATAGCAAAAGTGCAATGGAAACACCTTTTCTGCAATTATGGGTCATGAGGAGAGAGGAGGGGAGGAGAGGAGGAGAGGAGGAGAGAGGAGAGGAGGAGGAGGAGGAGAGGAGAGAGGAGGGGAGGAGAGAAAAGGAGAGGAGGGGAGGAGAGGAGAGATGAGGGGAGGAGAGAAAAGGAGAGATGAGGGGAGGAGAGGAGAGGAGAGGAGAGGAGAGGAGAGGAGAGGAGAGGAGAGGAGAGGAGAGGAGAGGAGAGGAGAGGAGAGGAGAGGAGAGGAGAGGAGAGGAGAGGAGGAGAGGAGAAGGTTTAAAGAGCAGAGGAACACTAGTTCATGCTCCATGAAGCACTAATGGTTGAGTCGTGTGGTTCAGTCGTGGAATTCCTAGTTTACAGCCTCTGATCGCTCCACTGTCCCAGACTCAGTTCCGGTAAGATGAGGTCTTTACAGCAGTGTGGGAAGAGTGTGTGTGTCTGAAAGGACTCACACAAAGCTCATTAGTATCTTCATGTTTTTTTTAACTTTTCTTTTTCCATACAGGAGGTCCATCCTCCCAGACTTCCTCTCAAAACAGGGAACATTTGGGAACGTCCATCCTCTCTGTTTGTCTTAAATGTAGCACACGTTAAATCAGGGGTGTCAAAGTAATTTCAGTTCAGGGGTCACGTAGTGCCCAATTTGATCTCAAGTGAGCCAGAGGAGTAAAATAATAGCATAATAACGTAATAATAATAATAATGACAACTCCAAAAATGTTTACATTCACAATCTATCCTTTCAGAGAAATGTGAAGAACCAGAAAAACTTAAAAAGTCTTAAGGAAAATAAGTGCAATTTTAACAATATTATGCTTCAAGTTATCATTTACACTTGCTGATCACAGTGGATTGATTAACAAAGGCGTAAAACATGTAGTAACTGTAGGAATATTATTCAATATTTTGGTAACACTTTATAATACTTACACACAATTCACTATGTATTAACCATTTATTACCCATTTATAAATGGTTGTTCATTATGTATTAACCATTTGTTACCTATTTGTTAATGTCTTGTAAAGGTTCATACTAGTGTAAATGTAAAATTTTATTATTTTTAAACAACAGGTGCAGTGTTTACAACTGTTTATTTGTTTACATGTAAAGCACATATACAAACACTGCACCTGTTGGTTAAAATTAATGTAATTTTACATTTATCTTTGGAAGACACTAGTATGAACCTTTACAAGACATTAACAAATAGGTAACAAATGGTTAATACATAATGAACAACCCATTTATAAATGGGTAACAAATGGTTAATACAAAGTCAATTGTGTGCAGGTATTATAAAGTGTTACCAAAATTTTAAGTAAATGAGTTTGAACCCAAACTGTTAATATCTTCAGTGAAATAATTGCACTTCATAATTGTTTGTAGTTCATTTATTTCGAATATGCAACAATTTAAACGATTGCACTCAACTAATATAAAAACATATATGTGAAAAACAAAAACACATGACATACTTGGCTTTGTTTGCATATTCGACAAGGAGTAGGAACAAGCAAAACTTCCCAATCCCATCCCATCTTCGAAAAAAAATACAATTAATTCATCTCACAGGCCAGATTGGAGCCTTTTGTTCTGGCCTTAGGTGACTATTATTAGGCCTGAACTGCGAACCATGTTGGCTCAAGGTCTGTTGAGTCTGCAGTGATCGCACAGGGACGAAAATCCCAGGGATCCGGTCGCCAGGGACGACTCACCACTCACACACAAACACACACACACACACAGTAGCGAGCCCTTTCCGAGCATGTGCGTGCCACTCACACACCGCATAAATTGGTTTTACTTCTACTTTTGTAACTCTGCATGCACATGGTTTGCATTTGCACCGCAGCACCATCCCAAGGGGTAAACAATCTAATACACAACCGACAGAGAAGTCTGAAAACATTATTTGATTCTCAGGCCTAACCCTCCATCTGAACTCCATAGACACTCAGTGCTGAGGAAGGCGACCCAGACTACTGAGGACCCCTCACATCCATGCTGCTCCCATCAGGTGGGCTTTATAAGATGCCCCTGGCCCGCAAAAACATATACAAAAAAAATAATTCATTCCAAAAGCAGTTGGCATTTTAAACAGATGATACTAAGGGTCCTGTTGTCCTACCTACCTACCTATCTATAATAACTAAACTCCTGGCTTTTCTTTTGTTTTGGAAGTGTTCCTACTCCTGTTTGTCAGCAGACATCGGTTTATATTTGATGGATATAAGGGTCCTTGCTATTTCCAATGTTTGTCTTGGATTTGTTCCCGTCATAGTGGACTGAGGTCAAACACCCCCGATACACACAGTGAGTAATATCACCTCAGGGTCAGGGTATGTGCACTAGTGAATGAATCACAGACTTACACACACACACACACACACACACACACACACAGTGGTATGTAAAGTGGCATAAGAGCCACATGACTAAGGCTGTCGTTGGAGGACAAACCATTCAGTCTGAGAGGAAATGTAAAGAGGGTGTAGAGTTACGTGGTTCAGACATAATCACAATCTGCTATATATACTCTACACACTGCGGTTGTGCAACGATGTAATGACTGCAAACTACAGAACTTCACAATAAAAATGTAATTTTCTAATTAGGCTTTTTCTCTTTTTACTTCACCCTTTAATCTTGTTATTTTCATCGTGACACTGGCAGTACTATATCTGCTAACGAGGAGAGGTCGACGTCTACATGCTATAACATGCTAAAGAATATAAAACCACTGGTTCACAAAGGAAAAGGCACTGATTAACCCATAAAGACCCAAACATCCACCGTCAACCAAAACCCTCTACTGTTGATCCATTAATCCTGTCAATACATGTAAATAATTGTTATGTTTTCCTGGCCATCAGATACGACCCATTTGGACGTTCAGAGGCTCTGTAGTGAACGTGGAAGGTAGCGCCGCACATGGCTGCATGACCCGATCAGCCTGGGAGGGGTTGGTTTAGTTTTGATTATCTGAGGATATGCAAAATGACAATAAAGCCGACTCGGATTCTGAAACAGTGTCATCTTCTACAACAGGGGTGTCCAAATCCAGTCCTGGAGGGCCGGTGTCCTACGTGTTTTAGCAACAAAATGAACAAAAATGGCCAAAGTCATCAGTAAAATGAATCATAAAGTGACAAAATAATTAGTAACAAGAACAAAGTAACACAAAGTTTTTGTTCATTTTGTTGCTCATTGTTTGTTTTTCTACATTTTACTTTTTATTTTGAAGAAAGTAAGACACAAATGGAGCAAAATTGAAGAAAAAAAATACAAAAAAATAATAAAATAAAAAGTAAAATGTAGAAAAACAAACAATGACCAACAAAATTAACAAAAACTTTGTCTTACTTTCTTCATATTACTCATTATTTTGTCACTTTATTATTCATTTTTGTTTATTTTATTGAAGAGTTTAGCTATTTTTGTTCATTTTGTTGCTCATTTAAATTCTTTTGACTGTAGAACTGCTAGTTTCGGCAGTTAAAGTGTTAAAATGAATCAAGTGGAAGAGGCAAATGTCTATAACATGAAGGACACTGGCCCTCGAGGACTGGATTTGGACACCCCTGTTTACAACATTGATTCACCAGTAAAACCCATGAAGTCAGATCAATGATAGTGGACAGAAAAATACAAAATACAGAGAGTAATATTCTAATGAGTGCTCATGAATCACTTAAGAAAGGTTAAACAAAGAGAAAAAATAATTTACGAACTGCCATAAAAGTAGCTTTGGGTCTTTATGGGTTAAGTGCTATCTTGGCTCTGAATCCAGAGCACTGTGGAAGGGCAGGGGGAGAACATAAATTTAACATTTTTTATGACTTATGGTCGACCCTATTTTTACTCAATAAACCCGCTATTAGCTACAGCACATGTTTATGGAAAAATAAGAACAAAAGATTAAACTGCATAAATATTTTTACTGTAGATCAGTCCCATTTTTTCCTTGTTACTTAATTCTCCAAATCCATTACTGTTGAGACTTTGACTTATTATTGAATGATTAAACTTCAGGAAAATGTAAATACATTTATGAACTGGGGAGAGTTTCAGTCAAGACTACGTTACATTTACTGCTATTAAAAATAGAAAAAAAAAACTGCTTGTGAAAAATGCCTGTAAAAGTGTTGGCAAATAATTTGATGATGCAATTAGGTTTTTCATTGCAATAAAATCAACCATATGTGGGGAATAAACAGGTGGATCAGTGCATCAGCTGCTCTAGCGGCCGTGATGGATTTGAGGCCAAACCGACAGTTCACAGAGCGACTGCATTGGTTGGATAATTCAATCAGTCACATCGCTTCCATCAGGGGCTGCTCTATAAACAGTGACATAGCTAATCGCTAACAGATAGCGCGGTTAGCAAATGACAGTCTCATGTCACACAGGATCATAGTGTGGCACACTGGGGGCTGACAAGTGTGTGGTTTCAATGTGGAAAGAAGAAAGTGAAGAAAGTGAGAGGCAGGGGACACGGCAAAGAGGATGGAAAATCTGTGTGACTGTGGGAGAGATGGTAGAGATTTCAAAGACAGTCATGTAGATTTACTGGAGCAGAAGAAGTATTTCTGTGAAAAAATTGCAAAGATCGTGTCACTTTTTTGGCTTGCACTAATACACTTAATAGTTGATCAAGACAACTTTTATGTGTAAGTTCTAGTGTGTTAAAATATTAACGGTGTTACTAGAAAACGTAACAGTAATTTCAAGCAAAACTGTTTAGGAAAGAAGGAATAATATTAAACAACATTACAAGCATTTTCATTTACAGGGTGTCCATAAATGTAACACTTATTACAAAAGCAAATGAGTAAAAAGCAAAAGCAAATCTTCCCTGAGATGACATGTTCAAATCTGTTGATTCTGTTACAAAATGAAAAGTACAGCTTGAAGTTTTGGGGGTTTTGCCTCATTTAATCCACCTCTATATGGCCAATATAGTTGTATGAAGCACAGCTCGACAGTACTGGATTTGTTTCCCTGTTAGCATAACATCATTGATGGTGTTTAGCTACAGGTTGATATTTGTTTGATAAATAATATCTTTAACAAGTATCCAGACAATTCCTAATCTCACCTGTTCCTGAATTAGAACTAATCATGTGATTTTGACCTTTCTGCTAAATGTGACCTTGACCTTTGGCAACATTGATAATTTCATTATATGTATATATGTGTCAGTGCGTGTAATATTAGGATAATATATCCAATATTGATGAAGTTATAGCGTGATACGTCTATGCTTGACATATACAAACAGTGTTGCACAAGTTAATTTTTCAACATGTCACCTTTGACCTCCAGAGATCTCAAAAACTGCTAGTCATAGGTGATAACACCAATTATGGGAATTGTAGAAGTCTTCATTCCGCATCGTTTGGTACCAATCTGAAAGTTATGTGACTCTCTGTTCTTGAGTTATAACTGATCATGTGATTTTGACCTTTTAGTTAATTGTGACGTTGACCTTTGACCTTTACTCAAATGGATCATTGCATCTGATGTGCATTAGCTATATGTATATGCCCATGTAATTTCATGGTGATCTCTTCAGTATTCATTGTGTTATAACATGATATGTCTCTGCGGGGACACACACACACACACGCATGCACACACACACACACACACACACACACACACGGCCAATGTTGGACCAGATTAAAAAGGGAATAAGCCAGAAGCAAAAGCGGATTTTTTTTGCCTATTTTCACCTCATACATTGCCTTCATTAAATTAAATATGTACAGCATGAACATTCACTGCATTAATAGAGAAGAAAAAACAAAACAAAAATATCTACCATCTAAATTTAAAACTTATAGCATCTTTTTTTATTACTCTCTTATTTTCTTTTCCTTCCTTCTTCCTGTGAGATGAGATATTCACACATCTCATCGACTGCTTTTGTAAGATGTACAGCTACTACTAATAAAATTAGAATATCGTATAAAAGTTATTTTATTCATGTAATTGAACATAAAAACTGAAACCAATATATTTTATAGACCCATGACATGCAAAGTGAATTAACCCAAGCACTTCTTCCTTGTAATTTTGCTGATTGTGATTTACAGTTTATTAAAACCTCAAACCAAAAAACTCAGAAATGGAATATTGCTGGAAAGTGAGTTTTCTGAAGCTGCAAGACTTAACCAACGAAATCAAAACAAATAAAAGCTTGGAATATCTTGATTCGCATATTATTTGTCTATATATAATTTGTACATTTCACCTTTAAAAGTTGAGTTACAGGAGTACATGCACTTTTTCAGGATATTGTAATTTCCTGAGTAGTACCCGTGTATACTTGGTGGACTGTATTTTACATTACAAATGGCTCTAACAAACAGTAGGTAAAGATGCACATTCTGTAGCTACCCTCCATTTAAAAGTCTTCATGAATGAGACACAAGAATAATTTATTCTCCTCATCGGTCATAATGGCCTACAATAGTCAAGTTAATAATAATATAATAATAAACTTTACTTATATGGCACCTTTCATACAAAAACTGTAGCCCAAAGTGCTTCACATTGATTAAAAATACAATTTTAAGACAAGGGTGAAATAAGAAATACATTAAGATTTGATTACACACAGATTTTTAGTTAATTTAAGCCTTTATTTTCAAGTGTGCATACATAAATATACACACATATATATTTGTTAACTGAAAGCACAGAATGAAATGATGGTGCTGTAATTTTTTAAACTAACAAACTAATAACCGTGGTTAGAACATTTTGACAGTTTGCAGGTGAAAAGACCTGATGTACAAATGGTAAAGTAATTCAAATAGAGCAGGAAATAATTGTGTGAAATTTGAGCCAACGTGTCATTAAACCACTGACTGCTGGTGGCTCATTAGTCACATTTTAAAGGATGCTTTTAAAATGTTTTTGTTATGTTATAAATTCCTCAGAGATCAACAGGGCGGGAGCTGGAGTCGTGACATCTGAGGAACACAGAATAATTCCTGGCAGGTTGTCAAACGCCTTTGTTTGCTTGTTTGACCGTTGATAGGAACCATGGTTATGACCTTGGTGACACTTTGGGAAAGCCATTACACAGCTGAGGGTGTGAGGTTCTAACAAGTGTGTGACTGCTGCACACAAACAAAAAGAACGGACCTGCCAAAACCAATAAGCAGGACCGAGGCTGATGATTTAATATGTGAGGGGGATTTTAACGAGAACACGAGGAAAAGAAGGAACTGCATGACCTTAACATCAGACCCAGCAGTAATCTGGATGACACTGGAAGACAAGTGACACTGGAGTTTTGTTCTGTCTGTGACTTATATCAGTAACATTTAATCTGAGGATTTTTTATTTTTGGAAGAATGAATCCTTCTAGGATTATTAGTTGAGTTTTGAAAAGTAAGGCAAATTAAAAACACAACACATTAAAGAGGTTTTAGTGTCAACCATCATGTCTTAAAGCAGTGTGTCCCAAACTGTGGGACGGGACGGGACGGGACGGGGGGGGGGGGGGGGGACGGGGGGGGGGGGTTATGGGAGGTTACGTCGTCTTGAGCTGCTCCTTCTGCCTTTTCCTGTTTACCTTACAGTACGTGGCCAGTAGTTCACATTTACTGATTAAAATGATGCACTAGTACCAACAGGTGCATTTGAAAGAATACTTTTTTGCTGTAATATTTTATTTGCCACATTTAAAAGGTTGTCTTAATATGTCAGTGTCTTTGTTCTGTTATTGTCAGAAACTGCCTCTACTACACAGTACACAGCGCGAGTAATAGTGCTTTTTTCACTGGCTGAGACATTTATATTATGTTTTATATCTTCCAGTAGTGTTGTGAGGTCATATGAACTTTAACCTTTGAACCAACAGGTGCATTTGGAAAAATATATTTAATTTGTCGCATTTTTGTAGTCCAGAAAATATGGTAATTTGACTTTTTTTTACATTAAAATCTGCAGTTTTCATTATTTATAGTTAATTTGACCCAATTGAGATCTAATTATTCTGTATGTAGAACCTGAATTAAAACCATTTTTACACCATTAATATCTTCATTATTATTCATCCTATGTGCCAGATTGGACGCTTTCACGGGCCATATTTGGCCCCCGGGCCTTATGTTTGACACCTGTGGGTTAGAACATGTAACAGGTGGAATGACTGTTTTAGCATTAGCGCACCCTGGATTCATTTTAGGGATGCGCAACAACTTTACTGTCATCGCTCATAGAAGATAAATGCACATTTCCTATTTTTATTTGAAAAATATTGTCTGTGGGAGCAGTCCTGGTGAGTTTATTTGTATTGTTGAAGCAAAAATCTAAGTTATTTTCACTGTCTTAAACTGTAAATCTATGGGGTTAGTAATAGTATCAATGCAATGAATACAAGAGCAATACAAGGACTGTGAAAGCTCCTCTAAAGTAACTCGGGAGGCTTGTAAATCTGCCCTATAAGGCCTTCGAGCCATTGTATAAATATTCTCACAAGATTTAAGACAAGAAAAGATGACTGTTTCTTCACTGCCCGATTTGGTCAAAATATAAGCTCTTAAGCTTTGAAAATATAATCAAATACACAAATGAGTGTATCTTCTTTAGGCTGGTCCATAATTCTGCTACTCCTCCCTTAAAAAGGTTTATCTCTGAGTTGTGGAAAAACATCAACACACAGCGAGTGCAGGATTACAACAGCATTTGCAAGTTCAGCATTTTCATGTGTGGCCATGCGGCAGCAGAACACATTCAACAAAGCTACTGACAATTACAAACTATCACACATTCTCTTCTGCATGGCAAAAAAAACCCAAAACAACGATACTCTAACCAAATCTATATTCATAATGTAATGTGATGTAAACATGCTTAGAGTGTATCTGATGGACGGCAGTGAGATGAAGAAGAGTAACTGGCTGGATATGGATTATTTTTTATATAGATAGAGTTGTAAAAAGACACTTTATACTGATTTTTGTATATTTCAGTTTTTTTAAATGATAACATCACCCTACCAAGTGATTACAGATGGAAATTAGCACTAGTAGTGTTGCAGCATAGAAAACCTATTGTGCATTTTGTGATACAAGCATCAAATTTGGCACGAAGGTACATGAACATATTACAAACAATTTCAGATATTGGGCCACACAGATACCAGACCATTGTAGAATGTCACTATAAGCCCAGCCGCAGATAATAGACCACGTAGCATATCAGAATTGTAAAAACATTTACACCTGTTTAACATGCTTTCAGAAAATCATTCTTTTCAAAGTACCATGTTCAATCTAATATTTGCCTAGATCATTTCCAAATACAATTATATAAAACAGACTGTGAAAGATAACATTAAATTGAAATTGGTATAATTGAAATGTGCATTGGATTAGATTTTTGCATAGGATTGGTACCATTGGATGGTGAAATTGGTACCATTGGATTCCTTGCCCCCAACATCATACATTTCGACACCAGAATCAAGTCAATAGCAGCATTTGACCCAGAGATAATCGCAAATGTAGAATTCAAGTGGCGGCCAATTTGAAATCCATTATGGTGGACATAAAGAGAGAATTCTGAGTCGCACAATATTGGCACAGACACACAACACAGCACAGTCATGGGCAGTCCCACCCAGCGACACTGATTGGCTCCTTAGTTTTTCAGAAAGCCTGAAGTACACGATACTCAGATGGTTGCGTGAGCCTAGCGTGTAGTTTAGCGAAATGCAGCCAAATGACGTGAGTCAGGTTATATTTCCGCATTTCATTCTGACAATTGATGACCCAATGAAAACATCTCTACGACTGACCTTATGTCCCACCCCTCAGTTTGGGGGAAAAGCAGGTTTAGATACTTACAGTAATGATGAACCACCTACTGACACATGAATCTGGAGTATATCAAGTTTCATCAAACAGAGTTGTTTTTGCAGATTAGATGACAACATTGAGGTTTTATGTTCCTATCAAGCAAAGCAAAAGCATGTAGCATATGTTTGAGATTTTCCTTAGTTCTCATTGTAATAACAGGTTACATTAAGCAACACTGATCTAGACCAGAGGTGCCAAGCTCATTTTAGTTCAAAGGTCATGTTCAGCCCAATATGATCTCAACTGGGCTGGACCAACAAATTAAATACCGGTGAAAATGTGAAATTGCATTATGAAAATCTGCTGCATCTACAAAGTATCCTTAAAAGTCAAAAACTTTAACATTAACAACCTGAGATTTCTGAAGAAAAATAAGTGTAACTTTAACATTACCATCATACACATGTGCATTAGCTACAACTTACAGATAACAGTGGATCTGTATATACATAAAACACTTACTAACAGGCAGAATACTATTAATTTTACACTTACTTCTCTTAAGACACTTCAGGTTGTTCATATTTGTTTCTGTTACTCCCATTTTGAAAGGTTACTTTGTGAACGGTCTCTTTATAATTGTACAAATTTTCAGGTAATTTAACTTTTTTTTTACACTAAAACAAAGAAGGAAAATGTAAAGTTGTCATTACTTATAGGTTATTAATCTGGTCCTACATTGGTTGGGGGAGATTATTGTAATCAGTGTGTGTGTGTGTGTGTGTGTGTCCGCAGAGGTATATCACACTATAACTCAATGAATACTTGAGATATCACCATGAAATGACATGGGCATATACTGTACATATAGCTAATGCACAGCAGATGCAATGATCCATTTGAGTAAAGGTCAAAGGTCAATATCATTTTTAGCAGCAAGGTCAAAATCACATTATTGGCACTAATTCAAGAACGGGTTGTCATAGAAACTTGACATTGGTACAAAATAGGGGTGAGATTTGGCATTGACTGAGTACTTGTTATGATAGTATTTTACTGGTGCAGCCCACTTCATATTAAAGTGCGCTGCATGTGGACCCTGAACTAAAATTATTTTGGCAACATTAATTGTTCATATCTTGCGTGCAATTGTTTTTTTTTATCTAAAAAAAACTCAACCCATGGGCCGGATTAAACCCTTTGGGATGGGCAAGTTTTGGCCCACGAGCCAGAGTTTGACAACTAATCTAGTCTAATTATGAGTATTTGTTTTCCATTCCTGTAAATTGCATCAAACCACACTTGTGACAGTTGTTTCATGTTCTTCACAAAATTAGCTTCCCTTAAGAAATTGTCACATCTCACCATGTGATATGTTAATATGCTGTGAATGATCATCATGAAGAGAATCACGAGGATTCCGTTTTAGATGCCAGTACTTGGAAAAAGCCATGAACACATTTGTCAGTGGCAATAAAATCACCTCTTAAAATCCCAGAGTATCAGGTCATATGTTAACATATTTTTGTCTTAAAACCATTACTAGAGTCCTTTTCCTGTAACATGTGTAGCTACAACTTAAAGAGCTCCACAACAACAGGAAATGCTTCAATAGTATACCGCCTGTTGTCTTCTTTCTCAACTTGTTGTGCAGATACAACCCTTAGCATCTGTAATTCTAGCCTATAGAAAAGGGCAGCCACAGAGCATCTTAAAGCTAACAATTAGAACATGCAGTGTCAGAGAAATGACCCATGTGGCTTTAGGTCACATGTCCGGTCTCTGGTATGTGGTGCAAAGACAGACAGACGTACAGACAGACAGACAGACAGACAGGCTGGAGGATTAAAGGCTACAAAGGACACCAGGTTTGTTTTAAACACAAAGTGCTGATACAAACACGCTCATATTTGTTTTTAAGTCATGCCCTGTGATTACAGTGCCCTTGTATAATCAGCGCAAGAACTGAGCGGCGATATGACCTGATACAGATGCAGGTTTTGGTGCCAAACTCCACTAACCCGATGAAATTCCACAGATTCCATTTCTACAAGGAAATGTTGACAAGTGGGGAGCGTACAGGTGTAGTATAACAACGGACAAAGAAAGCACAGACCAGCTTGTGTTTACCTTTCTCACATAATGTTTCTTATTACTGGAAAATGAATATATTTACACTTGGGATTACTTGTCAATTAAAACAGAATATCTAATGTGGGAAACTGTCTTCAGTATTTAGTTAAAAACCTGCCCCTAAAAAAAAGCTGCTGCTACTAAACCAATACAACAGGGCTGTAAAATAAGATGACATCTAAATGAACAAAAAAAAAAAACATCTGATGAACAAAAATATTAAATTTTCAGGCTTTACAACAATATTTTCCATGATTTTAACAACACATTCAGATTTTCCCTAGTGTTTTCTTTACATTACTTTTTTATTATTATTGTCAGCCTTTATCTTATAGCTCACTATTTTCTACTTAAATATTTAAACTGCATTCTGTCTTTCTAGCTTTTTATACATTATTTTCTGTTGTTGTTTTTTTATCAAAGTGAAGATTGGCGAAAAGATTCAAAACAAAGGAGGAAATATATCAAAAATATGAGAAAGAACCTTTTCAGGGATATAATTAATAACAGTCATTTTATACATTTATTTTTGTGTTGTCTAATTATTACATTTTTAAACAGATTGGTCACAGAGTTGCTTTGGATTCATTTTTATTAATCATGATTTAATATGAATTTTTAATCTATATTAATTGTGATTCACTTTTCATGAATAAACAGACTCAAGAAAGAAGGGGATATAACTGCACTTAGCATCTTTGTGTTTAGCTAGGTGATGCATTAGCCTAGCTCTAGCAGAAACCCCAACTAGGGGTGGCCATGGCTCAGTTGGTAGAGCAGCTCGTCTAATAACTGAAGGGTTGGTGGTGTGAATCCTGTTCTATCCTTGGGCAAGACACTTCCAGTGCCACTCACAGTGATGTATGAATGTTTGGTGGATGGTCAGAGCACAAAATGGCTGCTACGCTTCTGTCAGTCTGTCCCAGGACAACTGTGGCTACATATGTAGTTTACCACCACCAGAGGGAGCATGTGAGAGTGAATGAATAATGGGTCACTAATGTAAAGTGCTTTGAGTGACCAAAAAATTGCTATATATAAATCCAATCCATTATTATTATGATTATAACTAACCTTCATATTAATGTGGTATTTTAAGCTGGAAGTGCTTTGGTGAAAACACTTTATGTTGGTCAACTGTGTTGTCCTCAAATGTCCCACAAAATACACAGAAATAAACTAAGAAAAAATATACTAAATCCACTAAAATTCATTACAAAAAAATCAACACAAAAAAGCAATGAAAAATCCAAGACATTCAAAAACTCTTCTAAAATACAAAACAAAAACACCAAAATGTTTTAGAAAATATCCAACACATATGCAAAAATACGACTATATATATGCAATTAAAATGTTTATTTCACATCTTCATTGTTCAGTTTCAACAAAACAACTGTAAATAACTGTTCCATTTAATTGCATTAACAAATTAATCCACGTTAATGTGTTAATTTGACAGACCATTTTATTTTATACATTTATTTCTCGATTGAATGTGTTACAAATGCGCTATATCATGTTGGCGTATGAATTGACCTGATATTGCTTATGACGTTGCTCGGACCCAAAACTGACAAAACAACAAAAATATTAGCTGGGGGAAAAAGAAATCAATAATAGGTTGTCATTAGGTTGCAATGAAAACTCTAGCCAAAAACGTTACTCATTTTGCATCACCAGCAGAGACCACTCAGCATGATGCGCAACATAAGTCAACAGTGATTTTGTTTATAGCTCAGGTCAGTATTTGCTCAGTACTCAGTTGTGAATTCTTGTCCAGAGGATGACTGGTTGCCAGTTGGCAGGACTGACAAGCATTCTGCGTCACCTTCTTCTTGGACATTGTTTTGACACTGATTTCCCAAAGGGCTTATACCACAGCTGCCATTTTCAACACATCCTCTCTAAAATGTTTCTGCAGTTACATCAGTGATTTTACTATCTTTCTGCCTCCACAACGCTCAAGGCTTTTCTCAACCAGACGTTTACCCGCCTGAGACGACATGAGCGCACACGCTGGCGAAGCAAATGTTTCCAGAGTCATGCGGCGTGTGTCAGTGTCATTAACTGGTCACGTCATAATAGGCTGGCAGAAGAATAATGGACTTATCTTGGTACATTATCACTAGTGATGGGAGGAAAAAAATCGATTCACTTATGTATCGGGATTTTTTGTTTTACGATTTTTTGGTTCAAAAATAAAAAATGTTCCCATATTTAAATGATTAATTTTAAGCCGGGTGGAAAAAATTACCGCTTGTAAAGACTGTAGACGACTGTATGAGTCACTCAGATGTATAATGTGTGTCATAGAATACACACAAATCACCTCAGTGAAGGCACACAGACGACAGCTAGCTTAATATCGTATTAGCTTTAACAACACACCAGCGTTAAACAGCATTAACTTATGAACAGATAAACAATACACTATGATAATATCTACTCCAACTGTACTGTGTTATTAATCTGACCTTGTGTCATTTACACACAGTAATAAACCAGGAGGATATGAATTAGAGTTAGAAAAAAAAGAGGGTGATTCTAAACAGGGAGGCCGTTGTAACATCTCTGGTGTGTTCAACAGCGTGGGATATCTGAAAACTTAGAGAAAATGAGTTGTTCCTGAATAAATATAGTTAAACAATTAACAACAATTAATGTGTGTGGTCTTTCTAACAGAAGGACATGGACATGTAGACTTTAAAGTTCACTTTATTATGAAGTATGTTAATTTAAAGGCTCCCATTTGTGTTGTGTGCAGATAAATGTCGCAGTTTACTTCCCAAAGTCTGGTTCAAATATATTACTGCTGAATAAATCTGAACTGATTCACATATGATGTGCATTTTTTGGGGAAAATATGGTTCATGATCTGATCTGTAGGCATCATTATTTAGTTTTTTCATGTGGTCTGGTGTTAAAAAGGCAAGCGAAAAATTGGGAATATCGATTTAATATCAATTTAAATCGAATCGGCACCCAAAAAAATCATAAAAGAATCGAATCGCCATAAAAGCATATCGCCCCACCCCTAATTATCACCTTAAGAAAGATGTAGTTAGTTTTATGATATTTACTGCATCCACTGTTTCCAAGAGCAGGTGTTTCGTGGCATTGATGCCTTGATGGACAAAGGAAGAGCAAGAGGGATGGGAAGCTAACAGGCACGATACATTAGATTATCCACCACAAAAAAATACATCACCTCTTCTCACTTTTACATCACACATAATAGTCTCTGAAAGAGGTATTTTGGCCCTGAGACACAAACTATCCCCTTTAGAAACATTATCACAAGCATACTCTATAACAGCCTCCATGTTTCTCTTTCTTGGACAACATGCTACACATTCTAATTGTCGTCTTGGGCATGCACAGTAAGGCAAGAATGCAGCAGGCATGTGATCAATCATTAGTTTAGGTGATACTCCAGTACACAAGCAGCACTAAATAACATCACATTTTAACCTCTGGATGTATAGACTCCCGTGAGATGAAGCAAGAGGATTCCTTTCCCACCCTTGTTTGGGTTTTTTTTTTTAGTACTTCCTGAAACTAATTTTGAATTATTTACCCCCATAAATCAAACTCCAGAATAAAACAACTCTCAAGTCTATCTAATAAATCTGTCAATACTGTTCAGTGACATTTGAGAGCGTTTGACGTCAACTGAACAATAAACTGTCCTGGTGGATAACAACAAAAAAATAAAAATACCTTCAAGAGAAAGCATAATGGAAGCATCTACTGCCAGAAGTGTGTATTTATGCTTCTGACTTTTCATATTTTCATTCCACCAGCTGCTTCTTTCTCTCATTTTCAGACCAAGACTTTGGACTTTGCTATTATTTATTTTTTTACAGCTAAAATCTAATCCACATGAACACTAGTTTTTACTGCCACCTTTGATATGCAAGTGTCTGTTAAGTGTAACCTGTGATTAATTCCACTGTGTTACGCAATGTTCTCGACAATGCAACCGACCTCGCAGTGCATGCCATGGTTTATAATCTGGCAGTGAGGCAAGTATGCACAGATTTAAACTGGCAAAATTGATAAAAAAAAAAAAAAAAAAAGAGAGAAATCAGTTGCACAACAACCTCCCGCTGCACTTATTATTATCATTATTAAGTCAGGAATGTGTGCTTCAAACAACAAGGGATTGCCTACAGCCGCACCAGGCAACATTTTGACTTCAGAATCAGCATGAAACACAACAGGGCCTCAATCACATGGATAAGTTTTCCATCTTTTCTCGTCTCCAGGCTCAGGGAGAGACAAATTGAAACCTGAACAGCAAGGATAAGAAAAAGCAGAAACTAGATCCATCCATGACGTTTTAACCTACAGTTTACAACAGATGTTTCAGCTGAGAATTAGTGATTATAACTTAAGGGGAACTGAAATGTATAGGAAAATGAAGCGTAGAACTAATTCAAAGTCAGTGGATCATCTGTGGAATAATCTGGATCAGAATCTGAAAAAGTCGTCTTCAATTTGTGTATTCAAAAGGGTGTGTAAAACTAGTATAATAACAAAATATATAATATTATCTGAGTAAGTGAATATTTAGTTATAAGGCGGAAGAACAGGTGAATAAGTATTATATTGCAATAAGTATATCATGGTTAGGATATATCTATGTATTTATCTATGGATCATATCTATTAATTATTGTTAATGTCATTGATTTGTAGTGAAAGTGAATGTACTTTCACTACAAGTTAATGCTTTACTACTATTAGTACTTTAGTTGATCATATCAGATTATATGAGGTGAATTATAAATAATGTGTATATAAATGGTTATGGATGTTTTGTGGTAATGATATAAAGGACATAAAGACCTTTAAGGACCTTTTAAAAACTCATTCATTCTAGATTGCTTTTTAATGTTTGATTACTTTTATTCTGTCTGTTTTAATTTGTGATTGATCTGTTTTCTATTGTTTGTTTTTATTGTAGTTGGACTCTTATTGTTATATTTTTACTTCATGTAAAGTGTCTTTGAGTGCCATGAAAAGCACTATACAAATAAAATGTATTATTATTTATTATTATAAAGTATATGGTGTGTTAATGCAGTACCTATTTGGATTTTAGTTTATAAAAGGTTGTGGGAGTTTATAAATTTCCCTTCTTCCCACTCCTTTATGAGTACAAGGGGAAATAATTATATTGTTGACCATTTTTGATGATTGTGTGCTTGAAATAAAACTGAACTGAAACTGAAACTGAACTGAACCTTTAAAAGAACATGATATATAGGTCCAGAGTGTGAAGTGCACTGATGTTGTGTTTTTGTTACCATCCGCTGTGATATGGAGAACCGAAGGTGCCATGACTTGAACGTAAAAAACACAAACCCGACGGACACACTCCTGCACGCTCTCATGACTGCGCAGTTACTCAGACGCCTCGCACCGTTGCATCACAACTTTTTGGACGAATTAGTGGTTGGTTCGCAAACAGAAATGACTTCAGTTGACCTTCTGGGGTTTGTCTGCTTCTCTCAAAGTCGTTAATCACCCACCATAAATCTAAAAATTACACCTCCAGTTTAAAGTGCTTAGGCCCTGTAGTTAAAGGGTCGATTCGGAGCTGGTGATACAGCTGAACACAACACCTGGAATCCCTCAGCAGCACCAATGAGCTCTGATGAAAAACAAATGTCAGCACCCCCACCCCACCCCACACATACACACACACACACCACGTCCTCCTTATCCCCCACTTTGTGCAATCCCTGCAGCAGGACCGGCCTATGTTTACCCTGGACGGGATGAACTATTGGCTACTGCCAGATCCACTGCCAGCATTCTGACTCCTAACCCACATTCAGAGGGTCAGGAAAGTTCAAGAGGGTGGATGAATTCTACTACTAGTCTACATCAGTCTTATTATATTATATACATGTACAGGATATTTTAAATGAATTATAATAGATTGGATTAGTTTATTAACACATATACAGATAATGCAGTATGACATGAGAACACATATACATGGACGAAATACACATGAAACCTACTTTTTCAGACCTTGACATAGACGAGGGATTGTTAACTGGTGGGTCATGACTCAAAAGTGGGTCACAGGCCTTTGCCTTAGCAAAAAAAAATGTTAAGAAACACTAGTTGCATATTCTGACTTATGACTAATGATTAAATAAGTGTTTGAATGGACTTTTAATTTTTCGACTGAGTACAGTTTTTGGTTTTGTTTAAAGTGAACCTAAATTAGTGTTAAAGGGAAAATTTCCCTCATTAGCATCACCACCTGCTGGATATTTTGGTTGATTATCATTAAACTTGTCTTTTGTGTTTTTATACTGTAATATTGTGTATTATCGCAGGCTCAAAACAGACCATCTTTTAATTTTTTATGAAATACATTTTTAAAGAATTTTACTTTTATCAATTTGGGTCACAACTTGTCATTGAGGGGTGATAATGGGTCTAATTATATCTACAAATAAACATTTTATAACAGGTATTTCAAATGTGTCACACTTATATTTGTGTATCCAGAACATGAATTCAAGAGTGGCACGATTATATATGAGGTAATATACACTATAAACACCATACTATAGATGTCAAACATAAGGCCTGGAAGCCAAATGTGGCCCGTCAAAGGGTCCAATCTGGCCCCTGGGAGGAATTTGTGAAATACAAAAAGTACACTGAAGATATTAATAATCAAGGAAGTAAAAATCAGTTTAGGTCAATTCGATCTAAAGTGGATGAAACTAGTAAAATGCTGTCATAATAACGTAGAAATAATCAAAACCAACCTAAAAAAGACAAGTCTTTCACAAAAAAAGTGAATAACTTGAAATAATGTGGAATTTTACCAATATTCATCCTGTTACTAAATGTTATGTATATTAGTCGATCTACCGTGATCTGTAAGTTGTGATGGACATGTATAAATGATAAACTAAAGCATAATATCATCAACATTGCTGTTATTTTTCTTAAGAATTTACAGGCTGTTCATGTTTGTTCATGTTATGTTCAAATACAGTTTATAGATTTAACCATTTCTATTGCAGAATTTAGCTTTTTTTCATTCAAAAACACAGAACATTTTTTGGCATTGATATTGTTTTATACATTTTTAATCCCATTATTTATACTATTTTACAAGTGCGGCCCACTTTATACCATATTACGCTGAATGTGGCCCCTGAACTAAAATAAGTTTGACACCCTTGCACTATACACTAAGGCTAAGTCACGCACAGAGTAAGAAAGGAGCAAAGGCAAAATTAACTTTTACCCATATAAGCAGTGGTGGATTGATAGTAAGGCATATCGGGCCTTTTTTATTATTATTAACAACGTTAAATATAATATTAATGCTTTAACATATCGCTATGGGGAGGCTAAGTCACGACCTTCTACTTCCGGTCCATGGGTGCTAAGCGAGAAAAAAAAATGAAATGGGAGTGAATGGAGCGAGTCAAGCTGAATTCAGGTTCCGTCTGAAATTCACATATGATAGTGGTTAATAAGAAATATTTGCTGTGGCATAGGAAGACCACCTGTTTTTGATGGGAAGCGAATGTAACGTTAGGTTTTATGTGGGCTTAGTAAGAAACTACAATGCGTCGCGTATGTGACGTCACACGGTTTTACTCGCAAATGAATCAGCCGTTGGTTAACAGAAGCAGTTGAAACGCACATCAATAATTATCATTTATTATGAGGTATAACATGTGTGTGATTCAGGGCACATGACAAACCAGATTCCAGTTTAGCATTTTATTTCCCATTGAATACTTTTCATTAACTTTCCGATCTCAGGCCCCTCCCGGAAGGGGCGGAGACTTAACCTCCTAATAAATAGCTACTGTATCACGCTTGATATAGCCTAGCATAAATGTCATAACATTTATATGGGAAAACACACTGAAGGTACAGGCTAACACCTGACGTCACTTACTACCACATTAAAATGACTTTGTAAAAAAATATAGGAAAACATTGCATATACCCATTAATCTATATTAATCATTTATTTTTTTTACTTACTTATTTAAATTACAGTCGGCCAAGCGCAAAAGACTATACTGCTCTTGGCCGACACTGCCAGAAAGTAGACGGCTCCAACTAGCAGGTTGAATAGAGGAGCTCCTATTCATTCAGTTCAAATGGATGCTGAAGCAGATAATAGACCCTGACAAACGGCTATTAACTCCTAATTTATAAATAAAAAGGAGTAATTTCGTTCTGACTTACTTCCAGTTTTCAACTTTATATACTGATATTCCTTAAAATGATGGTAATAAATTATCCAGTAAAAACAAACAAATAAAAGTTAGTTCCAGTGGATGGTGTTTAGTCCATACTCGGTTTAATGAATGAATGAATCCAGACATTTGAGGCCAAAGGTAAAGTCGTGTCCTACCCTGGAGATGGTTAACGGTGTGCTGAAATCACGTCCTCCCACCAACCGAAAACCCCACGGAGAGGGTCCCATGAGTGTCACGGTCTGGGCCATGTTTCCAGTCAGACTTGCAGAAGCAGACAGACAGATAGATGTCAGCGGAAGGTAAAACTCCCCGGTTCGTCCTCGTCCTACACGGGTTAAAGCGGTGTCGGAGTCCCGGTGTCCCGTACACAGCTGCTAGGCAACCCTGTCCCGGCTGTGAAAACTTTCCTCCCCTCCTGATTCAACTTTAAATAACGAAGCCGCCTCTGACGTGGGGCGACGGGTTGTCCTGCCCGCCTTCGGCTCAGTCTGTGGAGGAGGGAGGGAGGAGGGGAGGGAGCTGGAGCACCAGAGACCTGCTGCTGCTGTGAAATGTGAAGCCCCATACCACTTATTATTATTATTATTATTATTATTATTATTATTATTATTATTATTATTATTATTATTATTATTATTATTATTATTATTAGTAGTAGTAGTAGTAGTAGTAGTAGTAGTAGTAGTAGTAGTAGTAGTAGTAGTAGTAGTATTATCTGCTGGTATACAGTAATCTGGACTGTTTCACATTCTGCTGCTCTGATGGATGTTTGTTTTCCCTTCTATTCTCTCATAATTACGCATATTCTTCTACATTTACCCCCCCCCCCCCCCACACACACACACACACACACTAAGAAACTTAATTTCTTTTGTTTATTTAGTTTATTTGCACATATAAAAGCAGAACACAGAAACCAACTAGACCAATCTGAGAACACAGACCTCCGGAAACGATTTATTTTATCTGTCAATAACAATTCCTTAAAGAGTTTTTTTTTTTAATTCAAAGAAATCCTCGGTTCCGTTTTTCAGATATGTCCATTTCAATATTCGACCACGTATGACGTCACTCTGACGTTATGCTATGTCCCACAACAACCACATTTCACATGTTGGTTCTAATGTTACATATGAAGCACAAGATATTGTTACATTTAACAAAATATGTCAATAACTTGCTGTAAGGTAAAGGTCATTAATTTAGTCAATATACCATTCACTTGACGTCATATGACGTCAGATTTTAACTTGAAAAAACTTGAAGTCGTTAATGCCCTATTACTGATCTGTGAAAGAAAGCCCACTAAATAGCTGCAGAATAAACAAAATTAATGTCTAAATAATATTTGTCCCATCACACATGACGCCCATCTGTTGTTGTACATTGGACTAGTGGTACATAAAGACTAACTGCTGCAACCTTAATCTCTCTCTCCTTGTCTCTCTCTCTGTCTTTTTCTGCCTGTCTGTCTCTCTCTTTCTCTCTCTCTCTCTCCCTGTCTCTCTCTCTGTCTGTCTGTCTCTCTCTCTTTCTTTCTCTCTCTGTGTGTGTCTCTCTGTCTCTCTTTCTCTCTGTCTGTCTCTCCCTCTCTCTCTCTCTCTCTCTTTCTTTCTGTCTGTCTGCCTCTCTTTCTTTCTGTCTGTCTGTCTCTCCCTCTCTCTCTCTCTCTCTCTCTCTCTCTCTCTTTCTCTGTGTGTGTCTGTCTGCCTCTCTTTCTCTCTGTCTGTCTGTCTCTCCCTCTCTCTCTCTCTCTCACCATTATTTGGTATATGTGTATGTTTCAAGAATGAGGGTCCCATGTCTATATTTTGCCTGGGGCCCCGTAGTGTCTAGATGTCCCTGAATTGGACTCAAAGTACACAAAATAAAATGTCAAGTGGGAGTGGGAAAGTTTAAAGTTAATCATTGATGTGAAACTATTTAGGTGGGGAGGGAGATTATTCCAATTTATTATACATTTGTATCTTACACTCATTTGGGCCATGGATGTTCTAATGAGGGGAATATGTAAATGGACATTTTGTCTAGTTTGGTAATTATGAAATTGAGAATTCTGTCAAACGTAGCTGGAAAAGAGTCATTAAGGAATTCGAAGGTGAACAATATGAGGTGAAGTCTATTTACATAAGAAATAATCAGGATCCTAAGGTTTGTAATGAATGTGCATGAGCAAACAATTCTCTATAGTCAATAAGTAAAACAGGTTTTTAGTGTTTATCAAAATAATAAAGGTAAATGGACTTCACTTCTATAGCTCATTTGCTACAGTTGATGTCCCACATACAGACGTATGTTACGTTAAATAACAGCACAATAACTTATAATAACAACTGCCAGTTTTGTTCTTGGTTTACAATTAAAAAATAACATTACAATATCAAAATATTTACATTGTATAATATTCATTTTCTTTCACAATAAAATGTGAATCACTTGAACAAATACAAAAACTCTTAAGAGTTAAAGAAAATGAAGTGCAACTTTGTCTTTATTCTGCCTTTTCTTAAATGTTTTGTGCTTTTGTAGATCCAATCCATAATACAAGATATTCCTATTTTTAAACAGATATATTTATTTATTTAGGGTTATTCATTTATTTATTGTGAAGGGGTAGTTTGTAAGTGTAAATATATTAGAATTTCAGTCTTTTTCTGCTCTAAAACAGAGAAGACAGGTTACTATTTTTTTTTTTTTTTTACTGGTCCCCTGAAAGAAACTGAGTTTGACACTCATACTGTATCTTAAATAAACACTGAGGCAGAGACTTTGTTCTTTAGTTCAGTTTGTTTAATTTCCATCTTTCCATTTTCTGAAGTGTTTAGTCTTCAGGATTGCAGGGATGCTGCAGCCTATCCCAGCTCCCATCAGGTAACGGTGGAAACACCCTGTATGTGTCACCACTCCATCACAGGCTGAAATCTACTGACAACCATTCACAATCACAGTCACACCTAAGGGTGATTACTACTGAACCTATAAAGGTGCATGTCTTTGGATGTGTTGGAGGAAGCTGGAGTATGTCCCGAGACCCTACAAAGACATGTGGAAAACATATAAACTCTGCACATAAAAACCAACACCAGCTGATATTATTTAGAGGTGTGAGAGGAAAGCTTCACAGCAAGAGTCCTGACCTTGTTTTATTTCCTAAACAGGTACATGTATTCTGCTGCTCACACAAATGTGACAGGTTGTTGTTTTAACACTTTGGACTTTTGGAGCTGGAATTGACCATATATAGACTAAAAGATTAGAGCCATATTTGACAGGTCTTTATCATTTAACACATTTACATACATACATCTATCTATAATTCAGTAAAAGTCTCACATTTTCTATGGGCTCTGCACTAGTTGCAAATGAACAGACAAATATGTAGAAAGTATTACAAAATGAAAAAGTAGATATTGAAGGTTTATTTTTGCCTCATTTCATACAGCTCTGGGGCAACACAATGGTGCAGTGGTTAGCACTTGTGCCTCAGAACAAGGTCCTGGGTTCGATTCCAACGCTGGTCAGTGGGACCTTCCTGTGCTGAGTTTCCATGTTATCATGTCTGTGTGGGTTTTTCTGCAGTTTCCTCCCACCATCCAAACACATGCAATGATAGGTTAATTGGTTCATCTAAATTGTCTATAGGTGTGAGAGTGATTGTTTATATACATATATATATATATATATATATATATATATATATATATATATATATAGCTTTTGGTATCATTGTGAACTACATAGTAACAAGGCCATGGAGGGAAGTATAGACAAGACAGATATGACAGACAAGACGCATGTTTGACACCTCTGAAGTAGACAATCATCTGTCCTACACTTCACTTAATTCACTGTAGTGTTTTATTCTACATGGATCACTGTCACTTATTTACTCATGTAATGGGGAATGCAGCAGAACATTTGCATTGACACTAACTTACATATTCTATGTAAGTTAGTGTTTATATATATATATATATATATATATATATATATATATATATACCGTAAATTCCGGATTATAAGCCGCTACTTTTTTCCCAAACTTTCAACCTTGCGGCTTTTTCAGTGATGCGGCCAATTTATGTAACTTTCCTAACGGCCGCCAGAGGCGCTCGAGTAGAAAAGGTAAGATTTACCGGTGGAATATATGCGTCGAGGAAGACTGAATGAAAAAGGAGGGGCGGAACAAACGCGGGGTGACGGGTTTAAGTGGGGAACGGTAAAGTTGACGGACAGGTGTACAAGGGGTAAAAAGTTGCTTAAAGAAAAACCCGCGGCGGTGTGTGAGAGAAGACAGAGGCTCGACCAGACCCTGTGGATTATTTTTGCACGTTGGCACGGAGGAGTTTGACCTGAACTCTCTGCGAAAGAGAAAGTTATCGCTGACTCTGCGATAGATGAGGCGAGGCGGTGACCAGCCACCTGTTTGTGGATGCGGCGGACATTTTTCCCTCCCTTACCTTTGGAAATATACACTTTTTTTTCCTTGGATTACTTTCAACGGGACCCGGACTCTGCAGGTCTGCATCAAACCTTAAGTGTCATTTTCCGTTCATTTTGCCGGCTGTGATTTTTGGACTGTGGACTTTAACCCTTGTGCGGTCCTTCGGGTCAAAGAGACCCGGTGGTTCACAAATGTACCTTTTTATACGTACTGTAGGATGCCATTGCTTACTACTGAAAACAGTAATATATCCTTGGGGGGTGGGGTGGTGAGTCTATGGAACTGAACTTTGGAATCTGGGTTTTTAAGACCCGATTGTAGGACACAGCCAGTGTGCCTTTTACGAAGGACCGCACAAGGGTTAATGAAGGACATTTAGTTTCATTCGCGGGACTTGAAGTCGGGTTTGGGTTAATTTTGTGTTTGTGTTACATGTTTTAATGTGGGCACATGCGGCTTATATACAGGTGCGGCTTGTGTATGTACAAAATCAGTTTTCCTCTTAGAATGAGGTGGGTGCGGCTAATAATCAGGTGCGCTCTATAGTCCGAAAATTACGATATATATATATATATATATATATATATATATATATATATATATATATATATATCAGCTCTGAGATGAACTGGAGACTCATACAGGGTGTACCCCTTCGCACCTTGTAGCTGGGATAGGCCCCTAATGACCCCCATGACCCTAGTGAGGATAAACCAGGTTCAGAAAATGAGCAAATGAATAAGTAATACACCTCTATATGGACACCATTAGCTGCACAAAGCACATCCAGACTGTAGATTTCTTGCCATGTTGTCTTAAACATAGACTCAATCCAACAGTCAATCCTTATTTATATATTTCCTGCTGCTTAATACTCCCACTCCATTACATTACATTAGCAAATATTATATGTTATGATATATATATTACTGTCATGTTCATCCCTGACAACCTTAGTTACCTGTAAGATTAACATCTATAATTTCATAAATTGTTATCCTTATAGCATAATTGCCTAAGTCATATTTTTGGCCAATCTGGGACATCTGCAGACCTTTACTCTCCTAACATTATTGTTTCATTTTGCATCATTGGTTGTGACCTGAATAAAAAAAGACTAGGACGCAAAAAATATGTTTATCATAATGCTAACATTTCTTACACTAAAACAAGCTTTTAAAATACAAGACATTGTTAAAGATGAAGCCAGTGGTTTCTCATTACATATGTCTATTTATTGTTGACAGTTTGACCAAAAATGTCCCTTTCCCTCTAAACATTTCACATGGTTTTATTTTGGTCAATCTTCAAATCATCTGAGATGTCACAAAAAAAAACCCAGAACAAAACAAAACAAAAAAACAATGATTAGACGTAAAAGTCCAAACAAAACTGAAAACAGATCTGTGGATCAGAACAGTTATTTTTCTTCTTTCCTTTCCCATTAATCATATGAAGAGTCCTCACATTGAACTGATGATCATGTGAAAAAAAAAGAAAAAAAAAGACAAAGTAGGACTTGGATCCACCTTCAGCAGCTCCGACAATAACATGTTACAGAAGGAAAACTGATGTTTCATTGTTCACTATCTGATTATGGCTTATATAATAGTTTCACTCAAACAGACAAGACTAGTACTTTTACTTAAGTTGTATTGTTTCATAACATTTATCTACTTCTGGGTTTTTTTTCCCCCCGTTTTTTTTTTACATTGATGTATTGTTGGTTTTACTTAAATTATCTCAGTTCTTTCACCTCTCTCATCAATAACACAGGAAAATATGATTACCTCCCTCGTCTAAGTAGAGATTTTATATTTTTAAACAAAAAAAACACCTATTTCTGTATAGTATCAATCCCAAGTTTTCCATTTACACTTTGATGGTTTTGTGTAGTTCACTAGGACAGTTTCTCAGGAGGCTTAAAAGAAACACAGTTATTGCTATATTATTCAATGAAATAAAATGTTTACAAAATTTTCCAAACAGTCTGTTAATAAGGTCTAACCAATGAAATAAACTTATGCTTAGCACTAGTGAGGACATACAGTACAAATGAAAAGTGATCTATAACAGGGTTTGGATCATAAGTTTAACATTGTTCTATAAGGTAAAGGCTTAAGTTGAATCACAAATAGGAAATGTGTAACTTTACTTGGAAATAACAGTGGGATAAAGTTGGAGAAGGAAATAAGAAAAGAAATAAAACCAAAGATGTCTTTTCTCAAACTATGTTGGCCTTCAGGCTCTTGTAGGATCATCTCAGCACGCATTAGAAACTTCAATAACTCACTGATCAGGGTCATAAGCAAAAAGTCATATGGCCTGACTATCCTTTCTGACAATGAAGACGTGCTGTGATTTACATGCCTCACAGGCAGGAAAGACCTCTCCCATTTGTCAGAGGATATCTGAGTATTCACTCTGCCCCACTTCTTGATTTTTTCATTTCCCCAGACAATTACAGAGTGAGTCACTGAGCTCCGATACAATTTTTGCACTGCTGAGAGAATGATCTCATAGACATTCCTGGGAATCTGTCTTTTAGACAACTGCAGACATGCAGAACTCTGTCACTGGTCGGCTGAGTCAGGTCGTGGAAACCGGCAGAGTGACGGTGTGTGAAGAGGCTGTGATGTCAAAGTCATTACATCAGATATCATCAGTTGTTGTGGAAATGTTGATGTTTTCTCCAAGGTTTACACAATCTGAAGCTGCGATTATGCAAAACCATAGAAGATATGACTATGTTAAGAAAGTGATGCACAGTGAGATGGAGCAAGACTTGTGATTGCGTAAACAGAAGAAAACAAACAGGAGAAAGAAAGAGGATCATTTGACTGATGACGTCACAACAGTTCAGTGTTGTCAAACCTACAGATCTGCAATATGATCCAAAACAAATATATTGTCATCATTATACCTGTACAGGGGAATACAGTGTTAACATTTTTGGATTTTTTTATTTATTCAAATTATTTTAACATTAAAAAAAAAACAATAATAATAATGAAAAAGAAAACATACATTAAAAAAACAACCAAGGATGTTCAAAAGGATTGGGTAGAAGTTAACACTTATAAAATCCCACCCCTTTTTACTGTGTCAACTTTTCTAACAAAATCCCCTTCCTCCAAAAGAAAAGAACACCAGATTTGTTAACTATTTCCAATACATCCATACATATATACATACATATAACATAAAATGAAAACCATACACATGAAAAAAATACAGAACCAACAACAACACTCAATAAATATTTATGTACAAGTACACAGTATGATAGTGATTAAAAAAATAATCACTATAAAGAACATGGTGGAGCGGTTAGTGCTCCTGCCTCACAGCAAGAAGACCCGGGTCAAGTGCATGTTTCTCTTCCCATGTCTTTATGGGTTTCCTCCAGTTTCCCCCCCTCACCTAAAAACATGTTTGTTAGGGTAACATCATCCAGCCAGGTGATTGTGACCATTAGCCTGGTTCTATTGTACAGCTGCAGATGGGTCCTAGGGCGCTGGGATTGGCTGCCCACTGCTTTTTACAAGGTTACCCCAATGCCCTCAAAGCATGGGTTAAATGTAGAGGACACATTTCGTTGTACAAATGTATAATGACAAATAAATTACTTTCTTCTTCTTCTAAACAAGTATTCAGAGAATGTCTAATCTCACCCCTATTTTGTGCCAATCTCAAATTTCTATGACAACCTGTTCTTGAATTAGAACCAATAATGTGATTTTGACCTTTCTGCTAAATGCAACCTTGACCTTTAACCTTTTGCAATATTGATAATTTCATTATATGTATATATGCATCAGTGCATGTAATATTATGATAATATATTCAGTATTGATTAAGTTATAGTGTGATATGTCTATACTTTACACACACGCAAACAGTGTTACAGAAGTTAATGACCTTTGACCTCCACAGATCAAGGTCGTAGGTGATAACACCAATTATGAGAACATGTGTAATAATCCTTTACTGACATACTGTTGTTAAACTTTTCAATAATCTTTTTTTTTCTGTCAGAATCTAAACATAAATTACATATTAACTGTCATATCTTCTTTCTTTTTTTTTCATTATCCATACCTGTCTTTATTCTTGTTCGTCAGACTACTATTTTCTATTCAAAGTTAGACATAAGCCAAACCTTTCAAAGAGTCTGTACCTGAAGTACATCAAAGGAGTGACTAACTAAAGAACAAGGACGGATGAGAGGCCTGCACTGTGCTGGAAATTTATTGAGCGCATGAACAGGCTGACATTTCGGATATGCGTCTTCTTCAAAGCCTGGTCGCTATAAATCTTCGCCAAACTACAGAGGGCTCTCATCCCTCTGTTCTTTTTCCCTGGATGGTCATCATTCGACATACCCAGGGTGTAGTTAAGCAGACCTTTTAAATCACTATGACTCGTTTTACTGGTTTATATTGTGTCTGTGTTACAGATCCAATAAAAACCTGTGGGGAAATAGGTAAGACAAGAGGTGTTGTAATCATGAGGTGTCTGCTTGAGTCTGGATTACCTCCGCTGACTGATGATGACATCATTCAAAGTAACTGTAGCACAAACTGATTTGTTCAGGTGCTATAAAGTCAGTAAAGTTTTCTAAGTTAAAGGGGAGGACTAAAGAAACAGTGTGCTTTTTTCTGCTCCGTCAAAAACAATTTAGGGTTATGCTCATGTATGTATACAAATATACCCACGATCATTTATAAATACATATACATATACATATATATATATATATATATATATATATATATATATATATATAAGTGATGCATGGGCTGACCTGAAGTGAGCGGGTCATTGAAAAATATTTTAAATGATATTCAGGTTGTGGTTGGTCAGGCCATTTGTTGTTTATGATAAACATTAAAATAACCTGATCAATCATTGTAATTTAAATATTAGGTACAAATTTATTTATATTATTAAAACATACACTTTATTGACTGAATGTCAATGAATGAACTGTGAAGGTGACGGACAACATCGTGACCATTGACTACTTTTAAAATTTTTAAAAAAGAAGCAGGTTGGGTCCGTGCTTTTCAAATATCTTGTGGTCCGAGTTGCGGGCAGGCTAGTTAAAAAATGGTCAATTGCGGGTTTTTTATTTTATGTATTCATTTATTTTGGTTTTTGTTATTGTTTGGACTTTCAAGATAAATAAATTAAATTAAATTAGATGATTTTATTTCTTCTATTAGTAAACACAACTGCTACTGAAGTCAGACAAAACCATCTTATTTCAATAAATAAATAAAAAATGTAAATGATACTTTTATAGACAAGGGTCTTACTATTATATTAAATACTTCTAATTTTTTGCCTTGAAGTTAAAAATGAGAATAAGTCGATGTGTTGTGTGAATACAACTCAAAAAAATGTTTATAATTGCCTTTGATTGACCAGTTTATTGTAATTTATCTAGTCTGACAAGAGTCAATGCTTCTGCACTTTCTATAGACCAGTGGTATTAAACATAAAAGGGTTTGTTTCCATAAAATCAATGACAGTGGACATGTTGCACATCTATTGGCTTAAAAATTGTTGTTAAAAACCGATAGTTTGTTTTCTATTCGTATACTGTCTGTAATGTCCTCAGAGCAGTAGAGGTTTAATATACATCATATTATTATTTGTTTGGATGTTCATACATGTTTAGAGGAGGGATACCGATAACGTTGGATGAAAGGAAATGAAGATAAAGTGAAAGGGCAGGAAGCAAACAGGAAGGTCAAAGAGGAGATTTATGCCTGTGGTGGAGGAAAACATGCAGGGAGTTGACGTATGAGAAGATCATGTAGCAGACAAGGTCAGATGGAGGCAGATGATTTAGGCTAGTTACTTCTACAGGGAACAACCTTAAGGTTATTTTGCATATGGACATAGAGGAGAAAGCTGCAGAAGGTTCTACAGAGTTTCAAACCAGAGACTAGTGATGGTGCTGTTGTTTGTTCCTTTTATTTGAATTTTTATTGATATATTTTTTTCTGTGGAACTGCTAGAGTCTCAGGAGTTAAAGGGTTAAACAGAATCATATGGAAGAAGGAAATATTTAAAACATGCAGGACAGTAGAACAATATCACATTAATCATTTTATTACCAGTGCCCATTAGTTTAGAGTAATATTAGTAATACATTTCAATACTAATTCTCTTTTTTTCCTTTTTAGTAAATTTTTCCATGTTATTTATAATGTTGAAAACATGTTTGGTTTTTTTTTTCTCATTTTCTTTATTTTTCTACGTTTTTCTTTTTCTTTTATTTTTTTATTCTTTAATTTTGTTCCATTTGTGTTTTACTTTGCTCATGTTACTAATTATTCTGTGAGTTTATTAATCATTTTTGTCCATTTTATTGATGGCTTTGGCTGTTTTTTGGTTCATTGTGATGCTTATTTAAAATTTTTATATATGTATGTATATATATATATATATATATATATATATATATATATATATATATATATATACACAAAGTGGGCCAGACCAATAAAATAATAGAAATAGTGGGGTAAATAAAACATAGAAATAATGTCGAATCCAAAGTTTTCTCTGTTTTTGAGCAAAAATAGTAAAATTCCGTCATGAAAATGTTGACATCTACGAACTGTACTTGAACATAACCTGAACAAATATTAACAACTTGAAAATTCTTAAGAAAAATAAGTGTGATATTAACAATATTGCACCTTATTTTAACATTTATACACATGTGCATCACAACTTAAAAATAAGAGTGTATTTACAAATACACACTTTTATTTATTCACAATATTGGTAAAATTCCACATACATTTCAGGTTATTCATATTGTTTGTATCAGGCTAGTCTTTTTTATTTATTTACTTGTTTCTTTATTTATTCCCTTTTTCTTAACACTAAAACAAATAAGAAAATGTGGGTTTTTTTCATAATTGTTTAATATGATTATGTCTGATCCATTTTAGATTGAAATGATGTGAAATAGTTTTTACTTCCTTACTTATTAATATCTTTAGTGTCATTTTTGCATTTCACAAATTCATCCCAGGGGCCAGATTGGACCCATCGGCAGGCTGATTTTGGCCCCCGAGCCACATGTTTAACACCTCTGGTCTCAGGAGTTAAATTAAAGGGTTCAACCAAATCATATGGAAGAGGGAAATATCTAAAACATGCAGGACACCGAGCCGGTGTCCTGCATGTTTTAGATATTTCCCTCTAGGACTGGAGTTTGACACCTGTGATCTAAGCAGGAACAGACGTCCAGCTGCCAACAACACAACATAGATTCACTATATGTTTCACACAAACACACAGATATGTACCAGTCTTACACAGAAAATCACTCAAAAGAAAATATTGACATTTTCATATCGTCTTGAATACATAAACCTTAATGCAAAGTGACTCGTCTTCTTCCTCTTTGGTTGTTTGATGCATCATTAATGACGCTACTCCAAGTCTTTTCGTCCTTCTTTCTATTCTTTACTCTTGCCAACACCATTACCACATTATTCTTCAGTCTGTTTTTCCTCTTTATTAACTAATATTTATATTCACGGACAGACATGAAAATGTGGTATTGAGTCACCTCTAGAAAAAGATCACATTAATCATTTTATTACCAGAGCCCATTAGTTTAGAGCTGACATTTGCTTTGGGTTTAGGATGACTAACACAAATCTGAGTGACATCCAGAAGTCTGTTACCGACCAGTGTTACCGCAGATGTAGCTCCTGATTAGGAACAGCTTTGATGCATTACAAAACAAAAACCTCCTTTTTTAATTCTTTGTTTCAACTCGCATAACAGTCAGTAGCTTAATGTCCTCTGCATTAAAACTGGTTAGTTTTTTTGGAAGGATACAGACTGGAAACAATGGTGCCACTTACAGAGTTGTGCCTGGAGTGTTCCATTGGGAGGCAAATAGTTGTAGGGAAACCATGGAGCTTCATTCATGTGGTTGTAATATTGCTGAGTCAAAAATGAAAAACAGATGATTTCAGAGCATAATATCATTATAGGCCCAATGCTGAGTTATAAGAGTTTAGTCTTTCCTTAAAGCAAATATTTATATTCATCAGAAAAATTACCAAAATGAAAATGAAATTGATTTATTTATCCACATCATGCTTACATTGGTGTATGAAAAATTCACTTTTGTTGAAAATTTTTTACTGAAAATCATTCTATCTATAACAAGTATTCAGAGAATGCCTAATCTTGCCACTATTTTGTGCAAATCTTAAGTTTCTATGGCAACCCGTTCTTGAATTTGACCCTTCTGCTAAATGCGACCTTGACCTTTGACCTTTTGCAATATGGATAATTTTGTTATATGTAATATTATGATAATATATCTAATATTGATTAAGTTATAGCGTTATATGTGTATGTTTGACACACACACACACAGTGTGACAGAAGGTAATTACCTTTGACCTCCAGAGATCTCAAAAAACATTGTTCATAGGTGATAAAAGAAATGATGAGAATTGTAAAAATCTTCATTTCGCATCGTTTGGTTCCAATCTGAAAATCATGTGACCCTCTGTTCTTGAGTTATAACCGATAATGTAATTTGTAAGGGATAATGTATTGCCCACGCGTTACTATCAGAAAAATATTTCCTGATGGGGCTGAACAGCACAGAACAGTATTGTTCTGACCCGAAGAGAGATATTTTTCAATAGTCACATGTGGGCAATACATTATCTCGCTTATTCTACAGGTTATTACAGCTTATTTCTGCTACTACTCTAACAAAGTGGATAAAATAGCCTTTACAACGTAGCAAATGTTTACTTTTAAAGTGGCCGAACTACCTGCGGACTGATATGGTACCATGAATCTGAAGTGACTAAACTTGTTGCCATTGGTAGCGGGCGTTAATGATGCAGGGGGCGGTTATCGAAAAAAAATCCACCCATAGAACACTGGGAATGTCCATTCAAAGTGAATGGGAGCTGCCGCAACATTCTAAAGGGCTGTAGAATAATGAGCTTTTAGTTAATTTTGACCTTGACCTTTGACCTTTACTCAAATGGATCATTGCATCCGATGTGCAAGCTATATGTATATGCTCATGTAATTTCATTGTGATATCTCAAGTATTTATTGAGTTATAGCATGATATGTCTCTGCAGACACACACAGACACAGATACAGTACACACAGACAGACAGACAGACAGACACACACACACATACACACACACCCACACATACACAAAGTGATTCTAATAATCTCACCTATCCCAAAATTAATCAGAGTAATGGATGGTGTTGCATCTCAGTCACATATATAGAAACACTCACGTCCACTGACCACATGCTGCAGTTAATATTTAATGTGGTACATAGTATTTTTGGGATAACAAACAGATGTGAAGGGATCCTCCAGAACAGTTCATTATATAAGAAGTGTTCTAACATGAATAATACATGTCGAGTGTATGCAGACTGTGTGCTGACATAAACATTACACACATTAGAAGACCTGGTAGAGCTACCCTTCAGTCAGTCGACCTCGTAATGCACAGATGAAGTGTTGATCTGTGTCTGATCATGTTCTCTGTGCAGTGGGTTACAGCGACGACATAACAAACCAGAAAAAAAAAAAATGACGATGTACATTGCTGTGAACCACATACATATAATGTCTATGTTTCTGCACCATAAAAGAAGGCTGGTGCACTCCTAAAAAGGCTTCAAGGTCTGGTGCATAAGAGGACAAGGTTCAAAAGAGCTGTTCTACAAGTCAAATGTTTCCTGAATAAAACTGATGAAATGTTACCACATGTGTGTTACTGATAAAGAAAAGTCTAAAATGATAGTTGGCTCAAGTTTCCAAGATAAGTCTTGAGTCCAAATGTGAAGTTCTTAGAATTAAGCGAATATATTTTACTCCAAAGGAATATTTGTGTCAGATCTACTTCAAACACTGTCTGCACATTATGATGCATTCACTTTACAGGTTATTTATAGGAGAATATTTACTAATCCATTGTATACATGTACATAAACCACCATATATGTGGAATAACACACCATCATATACAGGTGGAAGTAACTAAGTAGAAGTACTTGATTTACTGTACTTAAATACAGTTTTTAGGTATCTGTACTGTACTTGAATATTTATTTTTCTGGCAACTTTTTACTTTTATTCCCTACATTTTTGTTTAAATATTTGTACATTATACTCTTTAGATTTATATAAATATCTGTACTTTATTCTCTTTACATTTATATAAATATCTGTACTTTATTCTCTTTACATTTATATAAATATCTGTACTTTATTCTCTTTACATTTATATAAATATCTGTACTTTATACTCTTTACATTTATATAAATATATGTACTTTATTCTCTTTACATTTATATAAATATCTGTACTTTATACTCTTTACATTTATATAAATATATGTACTTTATACTCTTTACATTTATATAAATATATGTACTTTATTCTCTTTACATTTATATAAATATCTGTACTTTATACTCTTTACATTTATATAAATATATGTACTTTATTCTCTTTACATTTATATAAATATCTGTACTTTATACTCTCCCCCTCTGAGTTTCATTGAAGGTCAAGGCAAAGCTCATCTCTTAAACATATATAAATGTACTCCCAATTATATTATCTTCACTCGTGGATAAAAAAATTTAATTTCCATCAGATTGATGTCTGATGTCTGATGTCTGACGTCTTTATCTATCCCTTTAAATGCTTGAAGTGCTGTCAGTGGTTAAGTCTAGCCATAAAAGTAAACACTTCTGAGCACATTTCTAACTAAATGTACCATTAAAAACTGATATATGATGTGATTTAAGAGGGACACAGTTGAAAGCATCATTGTAGGCAGTTAAATCCTTGCAACATTGGCCTGAAATGAAATTAAGTGAATGAAATTAAACTTTTCCATCACATGATTTTCAGGGAAACTTACAGAAATAGTAACATTTTATTCTGGAAACCAGAGGTGGAAAGTAATTAAGTAAAACTACTTCATTTCTGTACTTCAGTAGATTTTTTAGGTATCTGTACTTTTCTTGAGGATTTATTTTTCTGGCAACCTTTTACTTTTACTCAAAATCTTTCCATAAATATCTGTACTTTATACTTTTACTATACTTTTTCAAACAAAATAGATGTGACAGTAATACAAATAAGTGTCTATATCACACAATTTTTCATTTTTATCATATATATATATATATATATATATATATATATATATATATATATATATATATATATATATATATATATATATATATATATATATATATATGTTTTGTTTTTTTTTATTTCATGATGACTTTTAATTTCAATTGCAACTTTTTTCCCCATTTTTCCTAAATTTCCTGCCCATATCCACAAAACAGAGTAACTGTGACTTGATCAAACACATTATCTCACAGTAACTCACATTTTTGGATAGTTTTGCAGCTACACCTGAAACCTCTGTAAGTGTTTGGCTGGAAGAACAGGAAGTGGAAGTACTCATTAAGTTTACACAACAGTTTTCTTTGAACTCTTCCAAGCAGTAACAGTTAACAGACGCATGTTCATGATGAAACCATGAATATGGATACGCGATGTCGTGGGTTGTTTGCATGTGTAAAATGTGCTATTATATGTCATTTTTGTGATGTGTCACATCTTGTCAGGGGCCCAGTATTAGTGTTTTCAGCTGAGGCACGTATTTAACATTTACGACTTGTCCTAGATAACAGGACAGACTAACAATGCAAACACTAAACTGGTTCATTTGACAGAATAAGGAGCACAGTATAGTGTTACTGGCATGCAAAAGTACAGCATTTAATAGCTCTGAAGGGAATAATGTGAAGTAGCAAAGGATCATGGGTATGTTCATTCACAGTACATGCAGCGGCAAATAATAGACCTTTTTCACAATCACCTGAAATGCATAACGGTAGCGTATGTGAACTTCCTGTAAAACGTCAAAGCAGTAAAAAGCCGGTAATATGGTGAGAGTCTTTTCAACTTCTTTAAGGGATTTAACACTTATTACATTTGCAGATATTGGAAGAATCATGGAGGAAAAAGTAGGTATTTATCTGCACATAATCCTACCCAGAACATGTTTGTTGTAATTTTCCCCCTGTTATTAATTCTATTGTTATTATTTTTTTTTTTATTATTTAAATGTATTTACTCACCATCATTTTCTATCCAGGGACTACTGATGAAAATTAGCCTTGTGGCTAAAATCTGGCTCCATTGTATGCTGTGCACTGTCCCTGTCAAATAAACATTAAACGAAACTAAAACTCAGTAACAAAAAAATTTGATAAAGGTAACACATTTTTCCATGAGGAATTTGTCCATAAGTATCAAGGTAAGGAGAGAGCACTGAGGCTAACTGCTAACATGCTAACTGCTAACATGCTAACTGCTACTGAACTGATAACTAGGACCACAAATCATTAGTATGTCCACTTATACCTAGGACTAGAGGTGTTAAAAGTACTCACATTCTGTACTTAAGTAGAAGTACAGCTGCTTTTGTGAAAAAATACTCTGGTAAAAGTAGAAGTACTGATTCAACTCCTCTACTTAAGTAAAAGTAAAACAGTACAATTTCTCAACTATAATAAAGTACAGAAGTAAAAAGTAAAACTACTCTTTTTTTTTGTTGCCATGAACGCAATAATAATTATTTGACCAGGAAAAATCTGATAAGTTTCAAAAGTATCAAAATTTAACCTTTTAAAATTGAGTTACTGTGTAGATATTATATTTAATCAGGTCACAGTACCCACAGTACTGTGGGTGTGGGAAGAAAATGTAGGGAAAAAAAAAAAGTCACAATTGAGATTAAAAAAAAAAAAGTAATTATGACTTTTAAAAAAAGTTATAAATATGCGATTAAAAATGTAGAATATAAAAAAAATTGTGACATAGTAGTCATAGAACTATAATATATAAAGTCAGTTTCTCTTCTCCATTGAATTTCCCACTGAAGTGTCTGTTTAGTTTGAAAAAGTAACACATATATTCTGAGAATGTAAGGAATAATATATTATGAATTAATACTTAATATACTACTGCATTATTCGTGCCATATGTTGTAGCTAACACTATATGTCAAACATCTGAGTGCAATATGAGCTCCTGGATTATGTACCATCATGTACAGAAGCTTTTATTTCTGCTTCCTACTTTGACTCTCAACAGTATCTAATTAAACTCACCAAGATGAATCATCAACCAAACGCTCCACTGAAACCTAGAGGAGCTACAGTATAGACATTGTGTCTCTAGTGTCATAAAGATAAACCATAATTGACAACAAGCCCCCTCATTATAGCAGGCTGAGCTGACATGAAGCCTTTGGGAAGGTTTGAAACATCTTCAGGTTGTCACTGATCATTGCACATGAGGAATTCACTTCTATTTGGGTCAAAAGCCCTGGGTTTTAATCACTTATATAGGATTTTCCAATCAATTAATGGTTAATGAGCATGGCGGTAATAAATATGGCTTTTCCCATAAGTTTACACCATTACCTTACTCTGCTCATCTTTATTTTACTTTTAATATCTGAACAGAATAGATTTTAAAGGGAATCTGGACTTTTAAAAAGTACCCTTAGGTTCTTCTGAGGTCAGATAAATAATAATCATTACATGCAGTTTTCATGAACTCATGAACGACACTGATCCTCATTTGCTTTGCTGAACGGAATAAGAAACCGATAAATGAAAACCAGACCCTGAACCCCCCACTGATGGAGATAGAAAGAAGTAAAATAAAGGAATAAAGAAGCCCCAGGGTCTGCTTTCCTTTTGGAATCGTCTGGTATTGATTCAGATCTAATCGAATAATTACCAAATTCCCCTTGTGCAGATAGTGCACTTGATCTCTGCTGCTACAATGCATTCTTTGCACTGTGCTCAAAGCCATCTGACACTAATGGTTCCCACATGTCCACCTGCCAGCTGTTGACGACACATTCACTGCTTTGTTTGTGTTTACAGTAGATGAGGAGCACACACAGCCCGAGGCCAACACTACTGATGCCAACTGCTGCTTGGCATCCCCTTTTACTGCTGAGTCAAACATGTTCACATCTCATATAAATACCTGTACATCCTTGGTTACTTAGGAGAAAATGTAATGAATTCAGTGCACTGTTTTTTTTTTTGTGTGGGTTTCTGTCATGAAAGGACAAATTAGGTACATGTAAGAACCAAATAAAACCAAACCTTTCTGAATACAGTAGAACCGCACAGGATGAATTTAATTAACGTCAGATGTGTCAGATAATGACAGATCTTGTTTTGTAATTTGCTCATTTTACAAATCAACCTTCCCTGTTTAAATTAACTGAAATATCATAATTCCAGTCCAGGACTAGCCTAGCCTAGCCTAGCCTAGCCTAGCCTAGCCGAGCCGCACTATCCCTATTCATTACATGTATAGGTCTAGGAACACTTCACAGTCAGGAGAGGCGGGGATAATAGGTTGTCTTTCAAATCCCTCTGTATGCAATAAGACGGTACTACAAACAATCAGTGTAATCTTTAGGATGACGTAGTTAGACGCTGGAAAGTTCACGGATGAGTCTGGATTAAGATGGGAATGACTAAACAAAATGGTGGATTATGGAGCTGAACGAGTGTTGTCGCTTCTGTAAAAATAATTTAAAGATTGTCGACGTTGGTTGTTTCCGGTTGTTTCGCTCTGAATCATCGCAGCATCACATTGTTACACCTGCCCTCTGACTCTATACTTCACCGTGATTCGTCAGCCAGTATCAGGGAAATGTAGCCAAAAGTTACATTGAACAAAAACTAGACTACTACGGTAGCACCTAGGGGGTCTAGCTCAGCTAGGCTAGTCCAAGACCCAACAACTCCTAAAAAATTCTTGTTTTTATTGGTAAAGACTCATTCCACTGAAAACCACTTTTCCACGCTCCTTTTGGAATCTGATGGGTCACCCTGAGTTACCAACACATGCTGCGTTTGCTGCATGGTGTGTCTCCTCCACTGGCTGTATTTACCATTTATAGAAAACAACACAGAGAAATGAGCAACTCAGAATAAGCCTGTCCACAATACGTAACGTGGACAAGGGTGTCACCCGCTTAGGGTTAAGCCCGCCCACACAATGCAGGTAACACTGCCCCTGCCCGTCCCTCATTGCAACGAATCTGAAGTAGCATTAGCATTAGCATCTACAAGAGAAGACGGCGCCACAGTTGCTGCACAAACGTGAAGAAAGTGGTGGTGCGAACACTTTCATGTACTTCCTGTGGAAATAATGTGTAGGTTTTTCCCTGCAAAACAAACAATGGCACAAAACCTAGCTGGATGTTACTCTGGGATGGTAAATACACACAGAGTGAGATGGGAGGGGGGGCTGATATTTGATGGACGTATCAGATGATTGGACGGAGTTTCTCTCTTGTTCCACCCTCTAGACTGGACTAACACATTTCATTTTTTTTGCAAACATTCTATTTCGTGAACAAGTTTTCAAGCAATATGGTAAAAAAAAATTCCAAAAAAGATCTCCCATCCCACCTTTAACCCTCCCCTACCTTCTTTAAAGGTTTTTTTTTTCAGGGGGAACAACAGTATTGTATAAAAATATTGTATTATATAATGAGTGGATATTGGACTTTATTAATCTAGCAGTTGAATTAAGTTTACTTATATCTGATATCCTGCATATTGAAAATTATATGAAGCCATCGGGGTAACTCTGGTGTTGAAAACATGTGACGTCTTGGGAGTAATTACAGGTTCCACATGGACACAATAGTGCATTAGGTATTTACAGTAGTCCTCAATCCATGGTCCTAAATGGCTCTTAAGGGATTTTACAAGATCCACCCACTTTGATCCCTGTGTTAATTGTGGTGAGTAATTAGACACTTCTTTGTTGTTATGGGAATGTTAAAAAGCACACTCTGTACTTTTGTATTGTAAACTGCCTTTTCATTCGCTTGTTTGTACTATGTGTATCTTATAAAAAGCACTTAATGTGGTGCATTGTTTTCAACAAAATCAAGAAACTATCGACCACAGGTTGTGTTATTTGTGACAGTAGTTTTTCTTTGTGCGAAACCACACGACGGTTTCACTTTGCATCACTTCAAAGGATAACCCTAAACCACTGAACAACACTACCTTCCACTCTGAGGTCTTACAAGTGGAACAGGTGTTGTGAAGCAGAACTAAAAGATTACACACATCTTAAACCAAAGGGAAAGTCCCTGATGAAGCGAGTTCATTGGAGTTCAACCACACAGGGAAATCATGAATACACTTGTGGAGGAGAGTGCTGAAACAAAGAGTGATTCATGTAGAATGGTCAGGTTTAAGCAGACTGTCACATCTGGGTATTCATTTTATTACTTTTATTCTGATAATAATCTTAATAGAGGGTTAAGATTTGTATTTGTTGAGAAACTGTATTCACTAGTGTCCAATGTGCAATGAAGTGAAAGAAAGAACAAAAGACAAACTATCAATCCAAGGGTTACATCCATGCACGATCAATCCATCTGTACTGGGTGTTTGCTCTTTATCCAAATACAAATTCCAGACCTCTTTGATACTGTTATTTTTAACCCAAGACTTTGACTTTTGAATTTCCTGCCTACTTTTTTGTTTGAGATTTTAACTGTTGTTAATAAGTGTATGTGTGAATAAATGAATGAATGAATAAATGAATGAATGAATGAATGAATGAATGAATGAATGAATGAATGAATGAATGAATGAATGAATGAATGAACAAGTATTCACAGAATGCCTAATCTCGCCCCTATTTTGTGCAAATCTCAAGTTTCTATGACAACCCGTTCATGAATTAGAGCTAATAATGTAATTTTGACCTTTCTGCTAAATGCAACCTTGACCTTTGACCTTTTGCATTATTGATAATTCTTTTATATGTATATATGCATCAGTGTGTGTTATATTATGATAATATATCCAATATTGATTAAGTTATAGCATGATATGTGTATGCTTGACACACACAGTGTTACACAAGATAAGTTTGCGACAGGTCACCTTTGACCTCCAGAGATCTCAAAAACTATTCTTCGTAGGTGATAACACCAAATATGAGAATTGTATAAATCTTCATTCTGCATCGTTTGGTACCAATATGAAAGTTCTGTGACCTTTGGTTCTTGAGTTAATGTGATTCTGATCTTTTAGTTAAAGCTTGATCTGTGACCATTCAATTCCATACTTTTAAAACTTTCAAGACGTTCGCAAGCACTCTCTTTACTTTGATTTATATATATATATATATATACACATATACATATATATATATATATATATATATATATATATATATATATATATATATATATATATATATATTTTTTTTTTTTTTTTTTTTTTTTTTTTTTTTTTTTTTTTTTGTATTTTTTTTTATTGGATCATGTATCACAACCTGGAAAAGGATAATGAAACTAGAAAAGACAGTACAGACTCCACTGATCACCACCAAAATCTAATTATTTATTCCTTGTGCCAGTTTCAAGATTTCCTGAAAATGTAGTCAAAGTTTAGTTTTCTTGCTAACAGACAAACAAACAAACAAACACAGACAAACAAAAACATAACTTTTCCATTCCTTAGTGGAGTAAAAACACATGACATATAGAATGGAAGCTGATAATTAATGGTTTTCAATGCACTATAGTTGTATTTATATTCTTCTAAACTGCCTAAACTAAATATTGCAATAGTTTTTACACTAGTTGTGGGGTGTAATACATACATAATTCAATTTTTCCATCTCTCCCTCATGCAGGGGTGTCCAGTCCTGGTCCTCGAGGGCCTCTATCCTGCATGTTTGAGATGTATCCCTCTTCCAACACACCTGATTCAAATGATCATCCAGCTCTGCAGATGCCTGATAATGACCGTCAGGTGTGCTGGAAGAAGGAAACATTCAAAACATGCAGGATACCGGCCCTCAAGGACCAGGATCGGACACCCCTGCATGAGGGAGAGATGGAAAAGTTGAATTATGTATGAAAGACGAATGTGAATAAGAGAGTCAACCAATAATTGACAAGTGAGGATGGACGAGAACACTTCTAGATTTGCTGGCATCTACTGTATGCAAGGAAACGATGCCATAATATTAGATGAGTAATAGTGAAGAGAATCTAAAGTGGAAACAAATGAGACACAATGGTTTTGAAATCATGCAGTATTGAGTAAGAAGCCTAAGATGTACTGTGGTCCCTCGTTTATCATAGGAGTTATGGTTTAAAAAAATAGCATCTCCATTACAGGATAGTACTGACTTTACTTCATAATACTTGTGTGTAGTTTGGACTGGGAATTGTTGATAAAGTCACTCGTTTGTGTTGTGTTTTATCGTCTGAATTTTTATGTCAGGCATCAAAGACTGACCATGGTGTAGTTTAAGACTGTCCTCCTGTGGATTCATGTACTGATATCTTTACTCTTTTTCACAGAGACAACTGTCCTATCAATCAGTGTCTGCAACAGAGGGGTTTAAAGTACTCACATTCTGTACTTAAGTAGAAGTAGCGCTACTTGTGTGAAAAAAGTAGAAGTACTTATTCAACTCTTCTACTTAAGTAAAAGTAAAAAAGTACAACTTCTCAATTGTAAGTAAAAAGTAAAACTGCTTTGTTGTCATGAACGCAATAATACTTCAGAAAATAAAATCAGAAAAGCTTCAGAAGTAGTTAAAAGTGAGTTAGTGTGTAGATAATGTGTTTGGTCGAGTCACAGTTGCTCAGTTTTGTGGATATGGGCAGGAAATTTAGGAAAAATAGGGGAAGAAAAGTCACAATTGAGATAAAAAGTCATGAGATTTGAAAAAAACAGTTATAAATCTGAGATGAAAATGCATTATTTTAAGAGAAAAAGTCAAAATGATGAGATAATAGTCATTAAACTAAAATAAAGTCAAAGTTTCTCTCAGAAAATTCTTGTCTATTGTTAAATGTCTCCATTTACAACAATGCAGTGGAAGCTCAATGCAGTGGGAGCTCAATGCAGTGGGAGCTCAATGCAGTGGGAGCTCAATGCAGTGGGAGCTCAATGCAGTGGGAGCTCAATGCAGTGGAAGCTCAATGCAGTGGAAGCTCAATGCAGTGGGAGCTCAATGCAGTGGGAGCTCAATGCAGTGGAAGCTCAATGCAGTGGGAGCTCAATGCAGTGGAAGCTCAATGCAGTGGGAGCTCAATGCAGTGGGAGCTCAATGCAGTGGGAGCTCAATGCAGTGGGAGCTCAATGCAGTGGGAGCTCAATGCAGTGGGAGCTCAATGCAGTGGGAGCTCAATGCAGTTGTTCAAGTGCATGTTTACTTTGGTCCACATGGTGACCACATTTGTCACACATTTGTACTTTAGCCCTTTATGCATTAGTTCTAATTAACCACTGGACTAACTTTGAGCCAGTGATGAGTCATTTTTTGGTTGTTGTTTTTTTTTCATCCTCTTCATTAGCAGTGTTAAATGACTCCAGTGAGCAGGTGTAGAAGATTTAGGCCACAAATAAGTCCAGCATTATCCTTCAACTGAGTCAAATCCCTGCATCTGTACAAGTGGTTCTGCTCCAGTAGCAATGCCTTCACTTCACTTTCATATCCACTAACTGTGAACTATTTGAAGTGTGTAGTTAGATGACCTCAGGCCATCTGTTCAATAATGCAAAGCAACACATCAACAGATTCACAGACTCAGGTTGTTGGATCCACTGACCACCCTCTCATCTATGTGTAAATCTACCCAGTTCTAGTCGGGACATCAGTGCGGAGGTTTGTCGGACAAGCCTGGTCCTGTATTTAAGACCAGTAATCATGTCACAGACTTAACAGAAAGACATCAGAGACATGTCTGCCACTGCTGCAAAGTTAGACAAACACCAGCGTTAGAAGCCTGTACTCCACTGAGCTTATTCTAACCTGTCATGTCTTTGCTTCAAACATATTTATATTTAGGCCTAATACAGGGGTGTCAAACTCCAGTCCTGCAGGGCAAGTGTCCTGCATGTTTTAGATATTTCCCTAAAAGGAAAATGGTTGATTTTTTTTTCCTGAATATTTAAAGTAAATATTCTGTACTGTACTAGTTATCTCTCTTTTTTTAAGTATTTTTTCCATGTTTTTTTTATAAAGAAAAAAAAAATTGATAAATTAAAAAAAAAGGGTGACAATTTATAATACCTACACATAATTGACTTTGTTTTATCCATTTATTACCCATTTATAAAGGGGTTGTTCATTATATTAACCGTTTGATTATTTTTAAGCAACAGGTGCAGTGTTTGTATATCTGTTTTACAGGTAAACAAAGAAACAGTTGTAAACACTGCACCTGTTGCTTAAAAATAATCTAATTTTACATTTACACTAGTATGAACCTTTACAAGACATTAACAAATAGGTAACAAATGGTTAATACAAAATGAACAACCCATTTATAAATGGGTAATAAATGGTTAATACATAGTCAATTGTGTGTAGGTATTATAACATGTTACCAGTAAATGTAATAATTATAATAATAAACTTTATTTGTATAGCACCTTTCATACAAACACTGTAGCCCACAGTGCTTCACAATGATTAAAAATTAAAATACACTTTTAATACAGGGTGAAATTAAAAAATACATTAAGATTTGATTGCACACAATTATAAAAGTACAAGATAAACTGATTATACATACATTATACAATTTCAATAAAATAAATAAGAAATACATTAAGATTTGATTTCACACATGTAGAATGATAAGCAACAAAATGAACAAAAACTAAAACATATTTACAAAATTATAATTAATATGGAAAAATTTGCCAAGAAAAATTACTTAAAAAGAATGAGATAGAACTAGTATGGGTGGTTTATTTTAAATATTCAGAGAAACTAATTTAGAAAAAGGCAAAATTTCAATACTACTTCTCTCTCTTGTTTTATTTATTTATTTATTTTAGAAAATATTTTGCACATTTTTCCATGTTATTGATAACTTTGTAAATATGAATTAGTTTTTGCTCATTTTATTGATTATTTTTCTACATTTAGTTTTTTATTTTATTACTTTTTCTTTAATTTTGTTCCATTTGTGTCTTACTTTGTTAATGTTACCAATTATTTTATTGATTTATCATTCATTTTCATTTACTTTATTCTTTAATTTTTGTTCATTTTGTCACTTACTTTCATTATTTTTTCTTTTCTTTCTTTTTATCTGTGGAACTCCTCAAGTCTCAGGAGCTAAAGGGTTAAACTGAATCACATGGAAGAGGAAAATATCTACACCATGCAGGACACTGGCCCCCCAGGACTGGAGTTTGACGCCCCTCGCCTCATGGAATTTACCCTTGTAGGACTAATGAAGGCATGTGTTATCGTATCTTATCTTATAGCATCTTCTGTCATCTTTCAGTATCTTATCTTATCTTATAATCACAGCCATATAATGTGTTCTAGGTGATAATTATCCACTGTTGCCCTGGCGGGGGACATAGAAATGACTGTGTGTCCGTCTGTCCGGGAACACTGTACTCTCAATAACTTTTGACAGCTTTGATGGAGGATCACCAAATTCGCACCTCACACGCCTTTCATGAAGACCTTGGTCGAGTTTGACGATGTACTTTTTGACACGTTTTTTGTCATTTGTGCGACAGTGGACACAAGGCCAACAGCAGGCTAGT